>OY747703.1:17353795-17368795 GCA_963556495.2 Valencia hispanica
GCGGCACTACTTAAAACTATGAGGTGAGTGAGGAATTTGTTTAAAAAAAACGGACAAATGCATAAGAAATGAATCTAAAATTAGATACAATTATGGATAAAGCAAACAGGAAAAAGCAAATTAGTTGCGAGCTGTTCTTTTAGGCTTTGTTGAACAGGTGAGAGACCAGCAGCCAACCAGACCACGATCTCTCAGGTAATCAGACTAAAGAAAAGGGCTGGAGCCAATGCACTCCCAATGAGGAGCCAGGACGCACTGGTGAGGACATCCAGGAGCAGCAAGCCAGAGCGGGTGCAGAACAGCAACGAGCAGACCCCACAACCTACTTGAACCCTCTGCTGAGAGGTTTCCAACTTCAGCACACCTGCACCATCAGGTGGAAGGGCGGCTTGGAGCACAGAGCTGCCCAGCTGGGGCAGCAGGGTTTGAAGGAAAAGAAGCTGAGACCCCAGCCAAAAGGGGCAGAACGATCCTCTGGTCTGCATGCAGAGTCCTGAGAGTTTTCAAACTCAAGGCTACTGAAAAGATACACTTTAGCTGCATATAGGTGATGTGCTGGCAACCTCTCACCTTAGGTCATAGAAGAGCGAGCCGGACGACCACAATTTCCGGCCAGAACAAGATGACTTGACTGCTGATCCGAAAACTTCCAGAGTAGAAGGATTAAAAATTGATATGATTCTATAAGTGTGATGCCTGACGAACAACGTCTCGCTGTTAAAATATATAATTGTTGTTTGTTGTTCTTATTGCTCCTTTTTACAGAAATGAACGAGCACGAGGGAAGGTGAAATGAGAGCCCAGGGTCATAAATTAAATGGGTGTCTGTTCCTTTAAGAGAGGCTTTAAATTAGAGTGAAAACACCTTTCCAACAATAGGCATACTGATAAGAGGAGCCCTACCTGCTTTTTTTGCCTGGTGCTGTTAACTGACACTGAGGGCAAGCTTTGCAGTATTTTACAGTATCATTGAACTGTTGGGGCCAATAAAACCTTGGAATCATTCTAGAATATGTTTTAGATTGCCCCACATGTGCTGCCCAGGAAATAGAATGACTCATTTTCAAAATTGTAGGTCTCAAACTCTGTGGAACCACCAACTGGTCACCAATCTGGCTATGAAGATACAACAAATCATCCTTAACCATGAACACTTCCTGTTTTCCATCCATTTTAGTTGAGTCAGGAGTGCATTTAAAAAACAGAGGTTCAAGTTTTGAATCTTCTTTTTGTAGCTTAGCAAGATCTTTAGCACTGGGAAGAATATCAGTCATTAAAGGGTCTAGAATGTGCTCAGCTACTCTTGTTCCCCTCACCTTTTCATGTAGTCTCTGTCTCCTGCTCTTCCTTATTTTACTAAGAGTGCT
This sequence comes from Valencia hispanica, assembly GCA_963556495.2. Classification (NCBI taxonomy): domain Eukaryota; kingdom Metazoa; phylum Chordata; class Actinopteri; order Cyprinodontiformes; family Valenciidae; genus Valencia; species Valencia hispanica. The sequence continues at coordinate 17,355,163 of OY747703.1, forward strand.
AGACTCATTCAGAGGGCCCTCCTCATGTACAAAAGGCAACTCACTCCAACCCAAATCATTAGCCTGTTGCTCCTTAGCTTTTGACTTAGTAACAGCTAACAAACTTCCAAGACCTTTGGCCTGACAGGGACTCTTTCCTATTAACTCTGCAAGTATTGGGAGATCTCGGCCCAACACCACTTGATATGGCAGTGTTTGCAGCACTCCTACTGACAGAGTATAACACTGGCCTTCAACTTCAACTGCAACCTTAGCTAAAGGATAAGGTACCTTGTCACCATGGATACAGCAGACATCAACTGTTGCTCCAGAAAAGATTACATCTCTTGGAAGATAGTCTTGTCTGACTAGAGAGCGATTACTTCCTGAATCTAACAGGGCTACACAGGTCTATAACAAGCACCCCTATTGAAGGCTCACATTGCTGACTATCAAATACATTTTTATCACTTTTATGGACTCCAGTTTGTAATGCAGAACACATGTAGTTTTTACCACCTGACCTCTTTGGACACTGTACTTTAAAATGACCTGTTTGGCCACACAGATGACATGTTTTATTGGTTTTATTTCTTGTCTCAGATCTGGAAGGATCTGATTGGTACCAGTTCTGTCTTGTGGGCTTAACTTTAAAGTCAGTGCCACAAAATGACTCATTTGAAAACATGTGAGAAAGGGACTTGGCTTGATTTTAGTCTTTTGATGGTCGGCAAGCTGCCAAGAAAGCTTCAGCCAGTTCTGCTTCTTCTTTGGAGGCCTTTGGGTTGCGCTCTTTAACCCACGTCCGAAGATCAGGATTCAGAACTTTGAGAAACTGTTCCATGATGATAGCGTCTCCAATTTGGTCCTTTGTCTTTTTATCAGGATTCATCCACTTATTGTACAGCTCCTTAAGGCGGGCCTGCAGCTTCTTTGGGGGTTCCTCTTCTCCAAATGTAATGGAACGGAACCTCATTTGATAGGTGTCAACACTTATTTCAAACTTATGCAAGACGGCACACTTTACTTTTGCATAGTCCATAGTGTCATCAATATCCAAGGCTAAATAGGCCGAACGAGCTCTACCAGTTAGCAGTGGAGCCCACTCATCTCGAGACAACTGCATGAGCAATCCTTTCAAAGGTGATTAAATAATGTTCAATGTCCTCACCATCATTGTATGGTTGCATCTTTGGCCCTTTCCAGCCAGAATTTCTCTCCAGAGTTGAATGTTGTGCTTCACCAAGTTGATGTACTGATTCAGAGACAAGCCTGTTTGGATCTGGTGGAATGGAAGATGGTTCTGGAGTAGGACCTCCTGATAAAGCAGATGTAGGCTTGAACTTCCAGTAGCTGATGCTTCTGATTCTCCTGCTGCACCTGCTGTTGAAGCTGGGCAAACTGATGTCGGATTTGCCTCCATCTATCCTCCTGGCACTTGTGCTCCTGCTCCAGTTTAGAATCACGTTCAGCCTGTTGCTTAATCAGAGATTGCAAAAGTCTTGTCAGTTCAACCACATTTTCTTGCCCAGTATATCGCCCACTTACTGCTCCTTGTTGGTCGATAGTATCTTGTGATTTTTCTGGTTCACATTCTGGAACGATCCCCTTCTTTGCTCGGGTAGACATCTTCTCCACTCCTTCTTGGTTGGCCTGGAAGTCACCACTGCCACCAAATGTTGGATAGCCTGGCCAAAGTGGTTGAAGAAGGGGAGTAGGCAGATGTTGTCCAGTGTAGCAGGTGTTTTATTTACAAAACAAAACAAACTGTGACCAAAAATATTTACAAAAATCCCAAAAAATTACTCAAAAGGTAAACTGGTACCAACAAGCATAACTAAACTTATACCAACGAAAATTTAACATCAAGTGCACTCAGCTACACTGACCTGAGCCTTTCCTCCTTGAGCCAATAAAGTTCTTCTGCTTATATTATCTGGAGCCATCCATACACGATGGTTTCAATTAGCACACTCCATTCTAGAGGTAAGACTTAACAGAAATATCAGCTACATATTGTAGCTTGCATATACCATTAACCAAACACACTTTGGAGGGCATTGTGGAATATTAAATGGTAAACGGTACTAAGCATGCTGAACATGCAGAGTCTCTTTAATGCCCGTGCCTTTGAAACATGTAGAGTGTCTTTTTGAGAACACACACGTGCCTTAAGATAGGGAACATATAAAATGTGAACATCATTTAAGACCCTGAAGACTGTCGATGTCAAAAAAAACATTTGTTGTGTAGACTGAAGTATCATGTTGGGAGACAAAAAAACAGCAGTTCTGTGGACTGCAGTGCATCTGTTGGTACACTGATCTCTGTGTGCTACAATATCCACCTGAGCAGACAGCTGGGATGAGTACTTATGCGCATATGAGGTTGTTTGTGTCATATAACAGGTGTGTCCATTTTATCATATAGTTTATAGAAAACAACCAATGATAATCAAACATGGGTAAACATGAAAAAGAAAATGAGGGAACCAGCGGGAGGCAAAAAGGTATAAATTAAGAGGTCTGATCAATTGTTTTTTCAGTCTGTCTGCTTGTCTGTCTGCTTGCCTGAGTGTGTCTGTCAGCGTGTGTAAGCTGTGTGCTGTGTCGGCTTCTATCATAATGTGCTCTGCAACTCACTTCCTGCTCAGAGAGGTGGGGGCGCCGAACTCCAAAACCCCAGCGGAATCTGTTTCAAAATAAGACCCAGAGCTGAGAGACAGAGAGTAACAAAAAAACACACACAAACAACAGATAAGACGCACCTGCAGATGGGAGCCAGACAAGATCTGACTGACTCGTTCTCTTACAAGGCTGTATCATATTTATTTGAAAAAGAACAAAGAACATATCACATGACTCCTCTCTCCTCCTTCTACATCTTGACAGGTCATTTATTTTCTCCAGGTCTCTTGACCTTACCATGAACTGGGTTATAACATGACTTAGAGTTATAGCTGATCCTCCCTGCTTTCAATTCATATCTTTACTCAAGAGTTTGTTTACTTAAAACCTTCAACCCAATAAAATAAAATACTGGTAACAGAGTCATGTTTTACTACCCTGAATAATATAAACAGGCCTATTACTTCTAAAGCTTAAAAAAGATATAATTAAAACATATGTACTGCATAATAAAAATAGCCTCAAAAAAGTAGAATACAACAGCTGTCATGCTTGTGCATAATAAACTTCAAGATCCTGAAGGACTTCAACTGCCCGAAGAGTGCTTTGTGACTCTATTCAAATTCACTAGCCAGATAGTTGACAGTTTAGATAGTTAGAATTTAGAGACTACAACTCAAGATAAAGGTCGTCCCTCATCCACAACAGCATCCATTGCCGTTTACTATAAAACCTAGGGCTGGGCGATATAGAAAAAGAGCGTATCGATAAAGGGAATAGTCATATTGATCGATATCGATAATTATCGATAAATATCACAAAACGTAAATAATATATTTTAAGTGCCTCCCTGGTCATTTTGTTGTTCTTCAATCAACTAATTTTAACTAAGAATTAAATTAATTCATTTTTCAAACACCTCTTTTTATCATGAATAAGTTTGTAAGACACAGAAACAAATCAAGAGACCTGAGTAACATCAGTAAATACAAAGAAAAGTCATATTATTAACAATTATATTATATATTTTTTAATTGTTAGTAATTAAAATTAAAGGCTTATCTTGATGCATTTTAATCTTTTAAACATTTTATGACACGTTATAATATTGATGGCTGAAACCTTTGGTTTAGTTTGTCAATAAAGCTTAGGCTATGTGCACACATTGCCGGGTTTTTTTTTTAACGAATATTTTCACCATCTCGTTTAAAAAAAAATCTCCGTCCACACCTAACCGCATAAGTGTGTTGTTAAGCACATTCATAGACATGCAAAACCTGTAGGGGCCAGTAGTTTCTCCAAATCCTATCCACTTCTAACCATATACAGTCAATGGTTCTAACCTCTAACTTCTACATGAGCTTGTAAAAAGCTAACAAGCAAAAAGCGCTTGGACAATCGATGATGCCACGTCTCTGAGGGCATAAATGCTGTTTCTGAGTGTAAACACAGATTGCACCACTGATATCGGAGCATTTTTGTCCCGGAAAGTGACGTTGCGGAGCTGAAATCTCCAGTTATTTCTGTCCACACGCAAACACTTAAAATAAAGAAAACGCAAATCTCCGCTTTGGCCAGAGGTTTTAGAAATAATCGTTTTCTGTGATAAAAACGGGGTTTTCGTGTAAGTGAGAGGCAAAACCGCAGGGAAATATCTGCGTCTTTCCTTCGTGTCAATGGGGGCTTATTCTAATTAATTTAAGCCGGCTGGCCTATCCAACCCTGTTGTGTTTTTTAAAGCGTTTTTCGCTTCTGAGGACCGGGGGAAGAACCGAGGGGGACATTTTAAAAGCCACAGGTGTTGTTAGCAGCGCGACCTGGGTAAGTTTCCTGTCTCTGTGTAACGGATTCGGAGCGAGAGGGGAGTCCTGCTTAAGACAACTGATCATAGTATTTTATTTGGTTTATTATTGCTACGTTTAGTGTTTTAGTGCGTTGAGGATCGGTTCAAAACGGGATGCAACCTTTAACTGAGTCACTGGAACATTTATCCGGAACAACTTCTTCCGCTGCTCCCTTGCTGTGACATCTGACCGATGTGAAGTTACGGCGATGGTTCGCTTAGGGACAATCAAAAAATTCTGTTTCAGCTCAAATCTTTTCATCCTTTTTGTGGTTTGAAAGGAGAGAGCGGTGGCTGACAGAGCCGCTGCCTATCAGCGGTAATGATTTGTTTGGAGTAAGTAATAATTGTTGTATTAAGCTACCTGATAGGCTATAACAAAAAAATGAGGGAAAACTTTTTTTTTCTATCAAACTTTTTTATCGACCCCTTTTTTTCTATCGCACCACAGGTCTATCGATCGATATATATTGCTATCGAAATATCGCCCAGCCCTAATAAAACCTACAATTAAATACAGCAAGGAAAACCCTAAAGCTACAATTTTTACTAGTTTGCATCCCCCTCTTCACCGGGTTCCTTCCTGTGACATCAGCAAACAGGAAGCTATACATACAGGAAGTGAGCCAGCACTTCCTCCTTTAGCTTCTGCAAAACAGGCAACTAAGGTAAGATTTTAAACGAAGTAAAAATGCACAAGACAGTTCAAACAATAAAATGTTAACAAAACTTGTTAGTGGATTAGAAACCAAGATGTTATATCCAATAATCTGTAATGTGCAAAACACAAACAAACCCGCAATAGTTAATGTTTGCAGACTACAGAATCCAGATAATGTATGGCTAAATCCAAAAGAAAGGCAACCTGAAAGAATAAAAATAAGCTCTGGACACATGGTGTTCTCACCCACTTCGTCACAGGGTCCATTAGGTGAAGCCATCCTGATGAGGGCTTTCAGGCCATTCCTTCTCCCCGCCATGGTCTGCGCCCCATCAGTGCAAACGCCAACATAGTTTTCCCACTTCAGTCCATGCTCATTTATGGAGACCCGGCGCCATGGGCGGGCCGGGCCTCCCCATTCACGCTTTGGGCCCGCACATGACAGATTACAATGCCTCATGCAAATGTATTGGCCCAAGACAACCACCAGAGAGTGCAATAGGTTACTAATCGGGAGTTTTGGATGCGGTAAAAGAAGACACTTCGATACAAGTGTTTGTGGGCAGGCTTGCAGGCAAAACTGAAGATTTTTGTTCCAGCAACAATGGCGGCCGAAGCGGGAGGGGAGTACAGTTTTAAAAGTAAGTACATTAAAAACTTTAAGTGGTTGTGTTGTTTGGCTTTTGTTGTTGGTAGCCCTATAGACATGTGTTTTTAAATTATTTTGTAAATCATCGCCCTGTATGTTGGTCTAATGATTCTCCGTGTATTGCCCCGCTTATATACAGCTAATTCGGTTTTTGCAAATAAAGCAAAAAGACGACTCTTTTTAGGAGAAATTATTACCTCTTTATCGTTGCAAAATAGGCCCATGGTGGCATGGAGGTAAAAGAATAAATCCCGTTACACACCTTATGCTTAGAGGAGTCTTATTAAGCCTCAAAAACTACAAAACCTGGGATCTCAGCATGTGATCTCTTGTATTAATTCATGAATTAACACAGTTGCCATGTTCCTCATCTTCACTTATTTTCTATTTATTTTATCAGAACAGTTCTGGTGGATCTGGTGGGGAATGTCACCCTTTGTTGGCCAAAAACAAATGAGATTTTTTTTATTTTATGAAAAAGTACTGTATGTGCAGCAGTGCATCAATACATAATTTGTTACTGATCGTGTTAATAAATATAAAGTTTACTAAAAGTTTTTGTTGCTCTTTTTGGTAACCATTTTTTGATTTCTTGTTTAGGACATGAAGCAGCAAAGGGAGGAACAGGTAGATAGACTGTTTTCTGTTTGTCAATTTATATTTTTGTCATATTGGTTATTTAGTTGTTCTATGGTTGTTATTAATAAATTGATTAAAACAATTAGTAAATATCAAGTCATTTTATTAACAGTTACATTATTATTACAAATTTTTTTAAGATATGAACATAAAGCTTACTTTGAACAATTTAAAATGAGTATTGAAAAATAAATAACAAAAATGGACATTAGGATAAATTATTGTGTAGTTATTTGTAGTTATTCATGGAGGATTAACCTGAATGACCTCTTCCTGGACCATTCTTTAACCTCTTAAGTCCCACAGAACCGGCACCGGGTCACTGTGGGGGAAGGGCGGGGAAATGTCCGAATTTAGTTGACCTGTGGTCACTGATTGCTAAGCATGTCCTATCATTATAAACCTCAGAATCTCAGCTAAAGACTCATATAAATATTTTCTGTGACCTCCAAACCCAGAAAAAATAACAAGCAATTAAAGGAACAATTTTTACATGAACACATTCAACCGAACCTGTCGGTCACCCTGCCGAACAGAACCGAGCAAACTTTGCCTTCCCTGAAAGCCACCATCTCACAGATTCTAAAGCTGCAAGTTTCATCACGATACGTGCAAATTTCAGCAAATGAGCAGCAAAATAAGCCCAAAAATACTTACAGCATTTGAAAAACAAGAGCATTAATTTTTCCTTACCTTTGTTTTTTCTGTGCTGAAAAGAATAATCCACCATGATATGACTGTATTTCCAGAATAACTAAAATATCCAGTGTGTATTTTGAAAAGAAAAAGTGAAAAAAACGTAATCCTTTGCCATTATTTTTTACATTTGATTCGAGGAAGCTAAACCTTGTCTGACATGCGCACTGTGAACTTTCCCCATGTAAACATTTACTTTGTCCAATCTGCTTCAAAGTTCTGATGTCAGCGTCATTCTATAGGATCTTACGATTCTAACCATAAGTCAATCATCCAAATCGGCCAATAGAAACTGGAGTTAGAGGTCTGCGTAATTCTAAAAACAGATATTTTGTTTACCTTGGGGGCGAGCGCTGTGACGCAGTTACGCGCAGGTGATCAGGTGAGCAGATGAGCAGGTGATGATTCATCTTCGATTGTTGTGTTTGCGTTCGAAAAATGGCGCTTCAAGAGAAGAGAATCATCACTGATGAAGCTCTGGCGATTATTTGGAATGATAGTTCATCGGAGGATTGTGTTGAGGACTCATCATCAGAGGAGGAAAACCTGATTTTACCGGAGGAAGAGAGGTATGTCCCAACTAGCTAATGCTAATAGCTCTGTCAGCCATTTTATATAGATGTTTTTTTTTGTGTGTGTGTTCTTAGATGTTTGTATATAGACAGTTTTTGTAACTATTTAGTTTACATCTTTTTGTGCCTGTGTATGTGCATATATATGTATATATATATATATATATATATATATATATATATATATATATATATATATATATGAGAGAGAGAAAGAGCTTTGTGAATTTATGTGTGGATATTTGTGTAGATATGTGTACAGAGATATGTGTAATAATATTTGTGGGTTGTATTTGTAGTTTCTGTATATTTCTTTCCAACTCTTTTTCTGACAAAATATTCTTTTAGTGACCTCGGCATTCATCCTTAGCTTACTCATCAACGCTTTACCATGCTCAAGCAGACTGCTGGAACGTCATACAGAGAGACACAGCTGCCTGAAAGGTATTATTTATTTATTTATATATATATATATATATATATATATATATATATATATATATATATATATATATATATATATATATATATATATATATATATATATATGTATATGTGTGTGTGTGTGTGTGTGTTGGTGTGTGTGTTTGTGTGTGTGTGTGTAGACATTTATATGTAGATGTGTACGCATATATTTATAATTTCTCTATTTTTCTGTTATCTTGTTTTAGTGAGGATGAAGACTAAATAACTCCAAGGCCTTCAACTAAGCTATGGCAACAGCTGTCCAAAGAGGTCTGCTGATACTCCAGTGGGTGAAGATGCCAGAAGTGAGGAGGACAGCACTCCTGAGTCTTTTAGGTTCATGCTCACGAGGCCACCGGGCCCTACATTTGACCAAACAGCAGCATTGTCTCCTCTCTCTCTCTTCCATTCTTCTTCAGTTCATCTGTAATTTGGACAATTATCGACAATCCTAATGCTACAAAAAGGAAAGGGGCTGGCAGAAAGTTCCTTTGGACTCCCCTCACTGTAACAGACATATATGTTTTCCTATCCATCATTATATACACAGGAGTTGTGGCTGACTGCTGGGTGAGTGGCCATATAATTTTAAATTATCCCGTAACACTATGCAGAGAAACCAGTTTGAGGCAATCTTGTGGTCATTGCATCTCAGCTTTGTGAACGAGGACAATGAAAAGAAACAAAAACCACCCCTGATTACAGTCGTCTGTGCAAAATTAGGCCACTCTACGATCATATTGTTACTGCATGCAAAGCACATTACCATCCATATAACATTTGCATTGATAAGAGGAGGGGGTTGTGAACAGTTTTGTTATCCATTTCATATGTATATTTCACAATTTTGTTGTATTTGGAATTTTAATAAATGTTCTTCAGTTGGAGTCAAGCCTAACTCTGTGTTATAGTGTTATTTAAATAGGGTGATAAATATGTTGGATATTTTACCAAAAAATATATAAAACACTTTGTTTTCAGGCATATAATTGAACTTGAATACAATCAGTAGATCAGGAATTGAGAAATTGAAACTTTCACTGTTTGTGCCGTTTTGTGCCGAAATGTGCCGAACTAGCTATGTTTTCACCAAAACCTCTGTAACTTTGCTCCACTTCACTTCATCAACATGAATCTTGGTACAGGTAATCTACACATGTTGGTTTATGATTATCTGGAGTTTATATTCTACTGGAGCATATTTAGAGTGGTTTATATACTGTTATATGAGAAAAAAATTTAGGCGCGAATAAAGAATCTTGTAATTTGTCTTGTTCAAGCTACAATTACTTTGGCACAGTAACATATGCTGTAATTTTTACACCTCTGATTAAATCTCACAAGCATTGGCTTCATTTTGATACCAAGATTGTTTACACAGACTTTGTTTTTGCAGAGAAAAACTAAATTAATGTTGGGCATGTCCTATTCGAGCTAGGAGCTTGGAGAGACGCTGGAGAGACCCTGGGGCTTAAGAGGTTAAGCTTTATTAGAATAAACAGGCAGTTTTCCTGAATCAGCTTCATAAAGATCAGGGATGTGGATGGAGTTTTCCAGCTGAGACCTCTGGGTGGTCTTTTCTGGTTGAATATCGGGGCTTAGGGCAGCTTCTTTGCACTGTCCATTGCATCGTCCAGGGCTGACTCAATCAACGGCTGCCACATCACTAAGACGCGTTCAGAAAACAGTTTGTCCCACCAGAGAGCACCACTGATTTATTTCTCCAAACCACCCTCATCCTCTGCTACATCATCTTCAAGCTCATCCCCAGGGGCCACAATGTCACCAGCACTAAGGCAGATTTTGTGGAGAAGAGCTCAATGCTGTTATGAGCTGCAATGGTGTTCAAATTTTAAAAAATTGAGTGCTATGCAACAGGACATTCGCAGAGGAATTAATCTGAAGGCTAGACTGTCCCATTCAAAGCCGCTAACATCCGGTCTACCCGGTCGAGGAAGGACCCGTCCGATGTAGACTGCTGAGGAGAAGGATGCAAAATGGACATGATCCTAAAATGACATTCTGGTCCACACTTCTTACCAGGTGGTGGCAGTAACGCACCAATTCGTTGTTTGCCAGCCGTGAAAAATTATCAAGAAGAAGAAGAAGCGCGCTATTAAGAGCATGCTAACTGGTAGTCATGATGTAAATATTTGGAGAAATACACGCAAGAAAGGAATTTACAAAGGTTTTTAGCGGTAGAGTTGGATTGAGGAAGACTTGTGGATTAAGTACTTTTATGGAGTAAATTAACTGGGCGTAAAAGGATTGTTTTTGTTCGAGATGATGGCTCTGTGGATGTGCAGGCGCAGCTAAGAACAGTGAGTTGGACATTACATTATTTTTCTTTCTGAGTCAGATCAGGACAGTTTCAGCAGCAAGTAGCGTCACTAATCAAAGCAGCAGAAAAATAACCAGACAGTTGACATGGAAGAAACGGGGCTTGTTGCTGTATTTTCTGTTTGCTGTTGTTATTAACTAGTTTGGGAGCAAATCTTATTTTTACAAAGCCGGTTGTTTGATGACTTTTGCTCATTTCTCTGAATCAGTGCGACTTAACCACAGCTCCCGCTGAGCGACAATGATCTTCTATAAAGGAAGATGGCTCACTAACATACACAGTATGATCATGACAGTGGCTCAACCGGGGCTCATCTTGGAGAACAAAAACATGTTCTGACCACCTATCTATAACAAAGCGATCGAGGGGTGGGATGTGGGGAAGGCAGCCACACATCCCCCAACCCGAGCCCTCAGTGTCTATATGCAGTTAAACAGTGGGCACCGGCCGAAAAGTGTGCCCACCCCAAAGCCCCTACATGTGTGTCTCATGAAAATGTTATAAGTGGAAGCGTTTAAAGGCTGGCACACACTACAGGATTCTTCAAACCTTCACAGATTCACAGACCACACACTAGAAGATAACAAAAAACAGATCGCACAAGACTTCTTTCTACTGAACTTATAGTGTGTGGTGTGCACTACGGAACACCCCACATACTAACAGATTCTTCAGGAGAGTATCAGCTTCTTCACGCCGAATATTCCAAATCTTGCATAGTCAAACATGACTTCAGTGTGTGTGTGTGTGTATATATATATATATATATATATATATATATATATATATATATATATATATATATATAAATATCACAAAATAACTGATATTAAAATGCCAAGCTATTTGATCTTTAGCTGGTCTTTTGAACGAACTACACTGTTGTTATGGTGATGCTAGGTAGCTGGATGATTACCGGGTACATCCACTGCACTCGCTATGTCAGTCCATGTCCTCTCTTTGCCCGTCCTGTTGTGGTAGTTTTTGGACGAAATGTTATATAGACATTCCTGCTGTTGCCACAAATCAACCAGTTGGTCTTCCATTTCGGAAGTCCAAGAGATTTTTGTTTTTACCGGCGGCTAGGGTTGCCAACTCCCAGCAAAAAAAATAAGGAACCACCCCCCACCCTCCGCCTCATGATGCTTAATTGACCTAATCAATTTTAACTTAATGCACGTGTAAAACAAATGCACAGAAATCAATTATTTTTCTATAATAATTAAATAGATTTAACATCTTTCTTTGAAAGAATTTAAGACTGCACAGATGGTACCTTCCCGAAGGAAAAAGTACTATAGCTTACTAGGATATATACTGTATTAGACTTAATATTTACTATATATGATAAAGGATTTTTGACCACTAAATCCAATTGGTTGTAAGATTCAGATAATTATTTATTAAAAGCTAGGAATTTTAAATGAGAATAAGAAAGAAATGTATGTTAATTCCTTGTTAATGCCCTACCTAGCCCCCTGGTAAAACTTTGCTAGAGCCGTCCCTGCACAGTTATCAGCTGTCAGCTACATAAAATGATCCTGGTGTCATTTGTCTCTCAGAAACAGTTCATAACTTCTCCATCATCACCTGTTCAGCTCTGATGATTTAGTAAGAACATCTCCTGGTTTCATCTTCATGTCTCCATCTCACCAGATATCCAAACTGATATCATGACCAGCAGCTTTTACGGCTGTGGCTCAAGCAAACATCAGCTGATACTATAAAGTCATAGGCCTATTAAAACAATTCTAACGACAGGTTATTAAACGTGATGCTGTTGTTTAGCGCGACATCCACTGGTTTCATCTTTCTAGCGCAAAGTGGGCGATAAACAAACAAGAGAGAGAAAGAGACGGGACTGGTGACAGAAAAGCTCATCAATGATCAGTTTCATGATTGAAGGAGCAACAGGAGAGGGGAGGGGCAGAGAGTGAGAGAAGATGAAGAAGCTGCGCAGCGTAAAGACACAGAATAACTCCAGCATTTAGCCTTTTTTTTCATTCTAGCTGAAGTACGGGACAAACCGCGTTCCTTCTCACCTCAATATGGAACGCATAATAGTTTCTCTGAATACGTGATGATTCCGTTTTTTACGGGACTGTTGGCAACCCAACCAGCGGCATGGTTTTTGTTTGTTTTTACTTCCTCCTCTGTCAGTCAGCTCAGGTCTTTATTGACTTTGTGTCCGATACACGCGTTGTGTACTGTGCATGCTCGGCCCCTCTCGGAGCATTCCACACACTTCAGGATTTCTAGTCGCAAATATTGAACATGTTCATTTTTTACGATCTCTCCTTCCGAGGCCTTCCGAGCGCGTCTGACCGGACAAAATCACTCTTAACACACCCCACCCCACAGGAAAATCAGAGACGATGTTGTTTGCAGACACCCGACAATCGGGCCTTTGCTGGCTTTGATCGTAAGGGGGAGATCGGGACAAAGGGGACTAATAAGCATACTTAGATTGACTAGTGCACACGGGGGGACAAACGGGTCTCTTGTCCCAGCCCCTGGGCTGGGGGGGGGGGGGGCATGAGAGACTTCTCAGACCTGTAGCCTATATTAACCACCTGTGAAAATAGTTGTTCTAAAATATTAAAATAAATCTCAGATATGTGTATTTGAGCCATTCAAAGGCTCCTTATTTCCTTAAAAAGTTTTTAAACGTTTTTAAATCAATATCTGTGCTCGTGCTGAGGAAAAAACCTCATTTGATAACTGACTGTCTTCACGCTCTGTGATTGGCCAGTCACACACAGCGCCCGCCCCTTCTCCCGCAGTCGAACACAGACAGTGACTGAGGTGAGAGACTAGCTCACGTTGCTCTCTTCAGTCCTCCTCAGGTTTTATTCCGTTCGCCTCTATTTCGGTTTGTATGATATTTAAAGTTACTTGGTGAACTTGTTTTGCAACGTACGCGGTGCATTTGACAAGACAGAGCTCGTGCAGCGTCGGTCCCTGCCTCCACTCCGGTCTGGTTTTTTTTGTTTTTTTCACTTTGGCTGGTGATGTAAAGTTGGTTGGAAAACTTTGCTCGTACTGAACGCGGTGCTTTTCAGAAGAATACAGTGAACAAGGCTGCCATATTATTTCCCTGTTTGCCATCACTGGATGTTTACCACCATGTTCACATATCATTCATTTATCACATCTCAACA
>OY747703.1:17371295-17506295 GCA_963556495.2 Valencia hispanica
TGGTCACCCTAATTTAGGAGAGTGAGGAGAGAGAGATAAGTGAGAGGATGGAGCCAGCTAGGAAGAGGAGGATTTCCCCTGTGTGGGAGCCAAATATTAGCAGGCTGGAAACCCCCTTGGAGTATTGCAAGGAAAAATGGTAGTACCCCAATTTATTTAGTCTAGCGCTTGTGTTTTTGTTTACGCCGGCATCTTCTGTGCCTTGTGAAAGAGTGTTTTCGAAGGCTGGTGAGGTGGTGTCAAGAAAAAGGAATCGCTTAAAAACTAAAACTGTTGAGAAACTGCTATTTTTGAATAAAAATGTTTTTCCCCTGTTTTGTACATCATTGCCCAAGTTACACAATCATTTTCAGTGCCCACTTACTAGTTCCACAAGCATTTTCACTTTCCTCTGCCTGCTTAAGTCCATGCTTTTTGCCTCAATTGACAGAAAAACATTATGACACAACATGCCATAACATATGATACTACCATTGAGATAATTTACAGACAGAAAACATTCAAAAAAAAATATTTATTGTTCACATTTGTACTATTTTATGTAGAGAAATTATTTTTTTGGAACTCATGGTCATTCCCAAGAACTATGGCAGACTTACAACTTTAATGCATCACACATTAAGTGGCCGGTTTATACTTCAGCGTCCTCCCACAGGGTACGCCGTAACCGCCGTAGCCTCTGCGTAGGTCCGCAGAGGCTTGACGTGCACCTCCTCGGACCTGACGTGCAGCCCGGCGACGCAACGCAGAGACGCGGAAGTACTCCCTTGTGATTGGTCAGTGAGATTACGTACGCACGTACCATCTTCTACGTCTCTGTCTTCTCATTTGCTTGCGTTGCAAAGTGTTCAAAAGAAGGATAATTTGTTCGTCTGCTTCCACAATCTCGTTGAGACACTGCACCAAGTCGGCCACTATCGTTGTTCTAAAACAGGAAATACTTGCCGGAACTGAAGCACACATAAGCAAACCATCAGAAAAACTCCGCCCTGTGGAATTTGGCGACCGATACTAGCCTACTGCCACCTGCAGGTCTGGAAATGAAACAGCAACACAAAGCTTTCAGCCCTACGCAGAAGTATAAACACAGCAGTGGGTATGGCGGTAACGGCGTAACCTATGCGACGCAGAAGTATAAACCAAGCTTAAGAGCTACAGCTGCCTGTGATTATGTACCTGGCCAGTAGGGGGGTTTGTGTTCACATGAAGTCCCGTGAGCAGAACCCTTTCTTGAACCAATTGGCTTAATGCCTCTTGGGGCTTCATCTCACCATCACTACCCAAAAGTCTCCAATAACCCCTGAAAGAGTTGCTAGATTTGTTGCTGGTCGCTTTTTTGAAGAGGAATTGCTAAAGGGGTTTAAATACTCACTATATATAGCGACAAAGTTGCTAAATTGGCAACACTGTCTCCAACTCACTGCTCCTCCTCACTCCTGTTGCCCCTCTTCAATAAAAACAGAAGCGTCAACTCATGATAAGTAGGGATGTAACGATATCAAAATCTCACAATACGATACAATTTCGATATTGACCTCACGGTACGATATTTATTACGATATTGTGGAAAAGCTCACAGTATTGTTAAATAGCTCACGATAGTGTTTGTGATGAAAAAAGCAAAAAAAATACTGACATTTATTCTGCTTTTGCCAGTCACCAGGCAATTTATTGTTGTATTTATGGATCATGACAACATAAAACGCTGATCACATAGTGCTTTTAAAGTGCAAGTTGTAGTAGGGAACATCAATATTCTGTATAGTAATATTTGGTTGCATAACTGATTCTTCTGTGCAATTTTCAAGTTAAGAAACAACTAGAACAATTGTAAACAATAGGGAATTCCCTTTAAGTGCAAACAAAGATCAAGTTAAGTCAGGTTTAAATGTGCAAGGCAAATAAAAGCAGCCTTTAAAACTGGTATCTAGGCACATAACTAAAACTTAAAGGGGAGGGGAGGGGGGGGGGGTATTATGCTTCTTCCAGGCACATATTACCCTTCTATAGCACACTCCAATAAAATTCTCACCTTAAGTCTTTTAAAAGTCCGTCATATATCCAAATCCACCTAAAAGAAATTTACTTCCGTATTGGATGCCTTGATTCTCGCCTGTGCCTCTCTAAGACACTCCTACTCTTTCTGACACTCCCCCTACAGTTCGTCACATACCGTGCATCATCGCAGCATGCACGGAGTCGGGAAAAAAATCCCACAAAAGACGTGCAGCTGCAGCTGGTGTGTTATAATTATTGCACCTGGGACTCAGCCGGAGTTGTGTGAGGTGGGGAGGGGTGGAGGAGCTCTGCAGGGGCGAGGCTCTCAGCTGAGTACGTAAGGTCGGAGGAGGAGATGAGTGGAAAAGGCGGGGATAAGTGGGAGCAGGTGTTTCAGCAACCCCGAGAACTACCAGCAGAGACCGGCAGAGACTCCAAGATTACTCTAACATGAGTGAATGGGTCAGACCAACACTTCAGGTATGTTTTTAATGAGGGAAAGACAGGTTCTCAGGATATTAAGCTTCAGAAAGTCAATTTTGCATAATACCCCCCTTAAATAAAATAGTCAGTCAAAAAGCCTTTTAAAAAACACTAAACTATCCTTTCGCTTATGTTACAAGTTTTTCTTTAGAAAGATCAAAATATCTACATTGTAAGGGAGAAGAAGAGACCTCTGGGCATTTACAATATCCCCTGTTTTTGAAAATACCCTTTCACTGGGCACCGAGGTAGTGGGTATACACAGGTAGGTCTTTGCTAATGAAGACAGAATAAGATACTGCCCTGCATTGTCTCTCCACCACTTAAGAGGTCAAGCAGACAGAGAAACCAATGCTTCTTTGCAGTAAGAGTCAATTTCTGCCTGAATTCCACCTGTGACTTGATTACTGCTAAAAGAAGAACCAAGGAGGTCCTCAAGAGCTAGCGCTGTTGTCGTCGTCCAGATCTGCTGTATAGGCTCCTGGGCAGCCCATCTTGGTCCTGGTTCTTAAATGATAAAAAGACATTGTATTAGCATTTTGTTACATTTTATTGTATTCCTCTCAATTTTCTCTATGGCACACCGTTAACATTTTTTACCTGTTGTTGCATCTGTGATGCTTTGAACTTTATTATTTCAAAGACATCCCCTCTCTCTCCACTGATTAGATGTTGCAAGGTCCGAAAGCGTGGATCCAAAGCACTGCTCTCCTGCGTGAACTTTTCATCCTCTCCTTGGTATCTGTCAGAAAGATCCTTCAGAATGGCTGCCTTCATCTGAGCAATGGCATTTGAGTCGTGATTATCTGTGGCCATGCTGTCTTGAATCATTTGTTTTAGTGGTGAAATGAGAGATATTGTTGGTTGCAACTCATCACAGAGAACAGTTGTGGCCTTTTTTATTGGTAAAAGAATCTTCACAAGATCCTCTGCATTTGCAATGTCAGATGTGTCCAAAGTGTCAATTTCACGTTACTTGTGTCTCAGTTCATCACTCAGTAGGGCTGCAGCAACAGCTTGTTGTTGTTCAAGGTAGCGCTCCACCATGTCCAGAGAGCTATTCCATCTTGTCACTAAATCAATAATGACTTTATCTACAGGGAGATTGAGTAGTTTTTGTTTGGTGGTCAGCACGGCTGTGGCTGTAGAACTGCGATGAAAAAAACTTGCTATACGTCTGAGGAGACAGCTCACTGCGTTAACCTTTAAACCTGCTTGCACCCATTCTTGAGAGGTGTTCTGAGTTTGGAGAGTTTAACCATTTGTTCCAGGAGGTGCATATGGATGAGGTTCACCTTAAGGGCTACTTTAAATGTTTAGTGACGTTACTACAGTGAGACACTCTGATTGGTTGACGCTTGGGGGACGCCTCTGCATTGCTGGCTAGGCAAGGCAAGGAAATGTTATTTGTGTAGCACACTTTCAACAACAATGTGATTCAAGGTTCTTTACATGATTAGAGGTCAAATAAAAACAGCATTAAGATGCAGACAAAGCTATAGCCCCTTTGAAGCTTCGAAAGCAGCAAAAGCAAAGAAAATAAAGCAAAGAAAGCAAGAAGCAAAGAAAGCACCACAAAGACTCTGACGGCCTCAACCATAGACTTAACATGTAATCTTGCCATTCTGGGGTGTTGACGTTTTGTGCAGTGTGAATGCAGCATTAAAGTATTAATCATGCTTACTTAAACAGTTTTTTTACAAAGAAAGGAAAATAAGAAGAACACAGACAGACACACAGAAGGGCAGCATTGAAGAGCTGAGAAGCAAAAGAACTGAACGACCACTATGAGACAGGAGAGGAGAGACAGAAAAGAAAAAATTTTATGTTATGGAACAATCTGAATTGTAGTTCTTGCCTGGTGGAGGTTACATCAAGCAGGACATGTTTACATAGGCATAGGAGTTACACCCATATGTAGTGTCTTGATATTGTTACCCTGAGATGGCAACTGTAGTTTTACAAGAATGTGGTGAAAATCCTGTTTTCACCACATGGGGGGGCTTAAACACCTTCTGCCCACCATTTGTTTGATAACTGCTCTTGTATCATTAAGTAATGCAAATTGACAGCAGCTCTCTGTTTCACAATGATGCCTTTAGAAATAAAATGACTTTAATTATTTCCTGAGATTATTGAACACACAACATGTTGCACACAGACATAACCTGGCTACTGCTTGTTGCTCATGGTAACTAAAATCAGGAGGACTGCTCTCCCTCCCGGTGACAACAACGCAATCCTGTGCAGGAAGATTCCAGATCTGGATCCCGATAACAAACCCCGATTGTGTCCATTTATGTCCCTCCAGGCTTTTATATACTTTAAGCGATGCTCCGGAATAGGACGAGGGAAAATGGATCGGGAAATTGTACAATACTCTAACATCCACTTGTGCTCCCACCACAATTTCCTCATAATCAGTGTTTCTGAACGGACTATTATTTAAATCACTCCATTCCACTTTCTTATACATTCATATTTTCTTTCTGTGAAGATGTTGCAGCATTCTTAGCAGTGGATGTCGAGGTTTTAAAAGACTCGTAGTCCGCTGCAAACACGTTCAGGGCTCAGAGTCCTGCATGTTCCGGGTATTCGTTTAAAGATGAAAAAATACATAAATTAAATTTCAAGGGTCTGGCAGAAGTTTCTTTAGGCTACTGCGGGTGAAAAAATATTTATGTAATATTTGTTTGTTTAAGACTCTAAAAGAGAATCGTGTTGATTGATATGTGTTTATGGAGAGAGCATGCCAGAATATTCAGCGCAAAACTGACAGCGGAATGTTCTCGTTATCCAGGCATCCTGTGCTGCCAGAGAGAGATTTTTCTGAAATTTATGAAAACTAAAATGTATTTGATGCAGAGATCAATATGCAGAAATGAAAAATTTACCACAGTCAATCGCAAATCCCGCTGCAGTAAAGTCTGTCTGGCAGCGCTGGATGCCTAGATAGCGAGAATATTCCGCTGTCAGCGCAAAGTTGGAGGAATATTCTGGCATGCTCTTTCCACATATCACAATATATCAACACAATCCTTTGGGGGAATCTTAAACAAAATATTTAAAAAAATTATTTGTCACTCGCAACCCGCCGGCATTAAAGAAACTTCCTCCCGGACCCGTGAAAGTTAATTTCACAACTTTATGATGTAAAAACCTTATGCGGGTACGCGCCCTGTTGCAGGACTCTGAACTGTAAATTAAAGTTGAAGTTTCTCCACACAGAACTGCAAGGGTTGCAAAGAGAATGTGTTTTATTGTTGCACATATTGTTCTGGGGCGAGTATCTATAGGCAGCATTGTTCTTTGTGCTACGATGTGGATCTTAATGAACACCCTTGTGAGACTATCTCAGGTCCGGTAAAAGGTCCGCTCTGACCGCTTCTGAAGTTTTAAAAAATATCCCAGGGGCATGGTAAGGGTCAGATATGTTTAATCATTTTAATTTCCCGGTATAGACAATAATATCTTCTGTTTTAAAATGGGAAGTAAACTCCGACAGAGTAAAATCACAGCTGGCTACGTTCATTTTGATGGCGTTCATACCTGCTAACATGGCGACTTCCGGCAAGATGGCGAAGCGGGCATACACGTTGTTCTGAGCTCCATCTACACGGCCCCAAACTACTCTTAAAAAACTCGCCTTTGACAAACTATTCTACCTTAAAAAGAAGACCAGCACAACTACGATATAAAGTAAAAAGAGGCATAAGAGGTTTGAGAAGAATGTCAGTCGTTAATGACAAAGACTTTCCTGCTTTGAAGAGTGCTAACTCGAATGCTAACACCACCTCTAAGCTAGATATGCATAACTATGCCGCTGCTGCTAGCTCCGCTCACTCCACGGTGACTCCGATGGACACGTCGAAAAGCTCCTCCAGTATGAGACGACAGCTGAACACAACTCCAACAAAGCTCCCACCTGCTAAAAAACAGACTACTGAGACCGAGGTATCTTTGGCTGCTGTTTTAAATGCAATTAAAAGTCTTGACAACAAAGTGGATGATTTCGGAAAGCAACTGAGAGAAAGCTCAGAAATGTTTGCCCGCATCACGCAACGAGTTGAACTAAATTCACTTGGCGTTGCTGAATGCAAATCTAAAGTGGACAACTTGGAGCAGGAATTTATTGCCGCGAAAAAAGAAAACTGCGACCTGAAAGGGAGGCTTCTGGAGGCGGAAAGATATAAACGCAGATGGAACCTAAGGCTGTCGGGCCTCAAAGAACAAGAAGGAGAAAATCTTAGAGAGGTAGTTGAAAAACTTCTTTCAAAGATCATTCCACAATGGGCAGATCATATCAAAGATGTTGTCGACACAATCCACCGCATGGGGAGAAAGGAAGAAGGGAAAAGCCGCCAGGTCATCTTGCAGTTCACCAGGAGACTCCATCGGGACATGGTCTGGAAGGTGACGAAGGAGTCGGCAGTCTGCAAAGATCAAGGGCTTCGCTTTGTCCAAGACTTCATCAAAGAAGACCGACAGGCAAGAGAGGAACTGTGGCCAAAAATTAAACACGCCAGATCCCAGGGTAAGGTGGCCTTTTACAGAGGCCACATCGCAGTGATTGATGGTCGTGTGATGAAAGCTTCAACTCCCTTCTGAGACATTAATATTCATAGCTATGCTTTATACCTCTGTTAGACTTTTCATGAAAAGTGTTTTATCCTTAAATATTCGTTCATAACCTAAAATAGCTACCGTTGTAGCACACTCTTTTGATGTTCTACTCGTGTAAGAGATAATTAGAATAGATAGCAATTAAAACATAAACCGTTGTTGCAGGGTAATTTCCAAGTTACTACTGTTTGTTAAAGGGAAATTTCAAATTCAAATTTTAGGGGCTTGCCTTAAGTTTACACCAGCTTAATATAACCTGTAATTATTAACGTTCCTGTGTTTAAACTTTACCTACCTTTTTTCGTTTTTTATGTTTTTCAAAACCAGTCTTAAGTTTTTGTCGCTGAATGTAAGGGGCTTAAAGGACAACATCAAAAGAAAAGAATGTTTTTATATTGCAGAAACAAAAACCCACACTGTATTCTTCTCCAAGAAACCCATTCAAATGAATGTGATGAAAAATTTTGGTCCAACCAATGGGGTGACAGGATAATTTATTCGCATGGGACGTCCAAATCAGCAGGGGTGGCAATCTTGTTGAATAACTTTCCTGGGAAGATAGTATCAACAAAACTCAGTAATGATGGCCATTGGATTCTTACTGTGTTACATATTGATGACTCATTAATGATTTTAGGAAACATTTATGGATACTGTAATGTGTTAAAAAATAAAGACCTCCTCACTGCCATAGAAGAAAATATCAAAGAGCTTAAACAAAGATACTTTACTGATCACATCTTAATCGGTGGTGACTGGAACATGGTTATGGATGAGGTCCTAGATAGATACCCCTCTAGAGCAACAAACATCCGCTCAAATCGCATTTTATGTGATTTTGGTAACAACCTTGGACTTATTGACCTGTGGAGAGAAAAACACCTAAATGAGACACAGTTTTCCTGGCATAAGTCAGATGCATCGAGCAAATCTAGAATAGATTTTTGGTTAGGTACAGATGAAATTCTCAGTAACACATCTCACTGTAATATTTCTCCAACGCCTCTTACTGATCACTGTAGATTTGTCAGTTTTGTCACCTCCTGAATATTTTAGACACAGAGGTTACTGGAAATTTAATGCCAACCTTCTAAAACATGACTTATACTGCTGCGAAATAAAAGAACTGATTAGAAAAACCTTACAAGATAATACATTATTAACTTTCACTACAAAGTGGGAATTCTTAAAATACAAAATACAAGTTCACTCCATATCTTTTAGCAAGAACCTTAAGAAACTCAATAACATGGAAGAAAAGATAGTTAAAGAATTATATTCAATTTGCACAAAACAAACGTTAACAGATGCTGAAAAAACAACCTTTCCGTCCTACAATCTAAACTAGACAACATTTATGAACGAAAGGCTCGTGGTGCTTTCATCAGATCCAGGGCCAGGTGGATTGAGGACGGGGAGAAAAGTTCTGCATATTTTTGCAGACTGGAGAAAAGGCGGCAGGATAAAAACCACATAAAATCCCTCACCATTGATGACATAGAATGCACAGATCAAAATTTAATTGCAAAAGAAATCAGCCAGTTTTATCAAAACCTATATTGCTCATCCTTTTCAGCCCAAGACTGTGACCACTTATTGGGTCAGGTTAAAGAATTTATCCCACAAATCACTAAGGATTTTAGGGAAGACTGCGATAAAGACATACTTTTAGAGGAACTAGATATTGCTATGGGTTGCTTAAAACTTGATAAATCTCCAGGGCCAGATGGCTTAACTGCCAACTTTTACAGGCACTTCTGGGAATATCTTCGAGACTTCTTATTTCAGGTCTTTAAAGAAACAATGTGCAATTACTCACTCCCAGAAAGTATGAAACAGGGTATCATCACTCTTATACCAAAACCAGGAAAAGATAACAAGATTCTAGATAACTACCGCCCGATTTCTCTATTGAACTGTGACTATAAATTATTGACTTATATATACACTAACAGACTAAAGAAGGGTCTTAATGATGTTATAAGTGAGACACAAAGTGGTTTTATGAGCAAAAGATCCATACACAATAACATCAGATTGGTACATGATTTATTAGAATATAGTGACGTGATTGAGGACAGAGGTTTTATTCTGTTCCTGGACTTCTACAAGGCCTTTGATATGTTAGAACATCAGTTTCTTTTCAAAGTCTTACATATGTTTGGTTTCGGGCCAAACTTCTGTAATATAATAAAATGTTTCTACAATGGTACAACAAGCTCAGTAGCACTCACACATGGCACTTCTCTGCGCTTTACAATTAATAGAGGTGTAAAACAAGGATGTAATGTTTCTCCCTTTCTCTTCATATTAGCAGCTGAAATCATGGCCATTCTTATAAAACACTCAAAAATAGAAAAATTAAAAGTATTTGATGATCAAATTATAATTAGCCAACTAGCTGACGACACCACCATTTTTCTAAAAAATCTAGACCAAATTCCCAATGTTCTTAAATTAATTAATACATTTTCTAAAGCATCAGGGATGACATTGAATCTCCAGAAATGTGAATTGATGGCAATACATAACATTAATCTCACAGAAGCCTACAATATTCCCATAAAAACATCAGTGAAGTATCTTGGAATCCATATAACTAAAGATGTTAAACTCAAAGAAACTATGAACATAGGAAACAAAATCCAGAACTGCAAATCTCAATTAAATAAATGGCTTCAAAGAGACCTAACACTTTTTGGTAGAACCTATCTAACCAAAATGGAATCTCTAGCTCGGTGCATATATCCTGCATATTCAATGGCCATACCAAATAAGTACATAAAAGCTATAAATCAGATGAACTTTAACTTCATCTGGAAAAATCGAGTCCACTACATAAAAAAATCAGAAATGGTAAAGGACTTTAAGGACGGGGGTTTGCAAGCTATTGACTTTGAATGCCTAAATGCAGTATTAAAAATAAATTGGTTGAAATCCCTTATGATGAGTCAAAATAGCATTTGGTACTGTCTTCCCAAGGGATTATTTAGGAAGATGGGAAACATAGAATTTGTCCTTAGATGTGACTTTAATATTAATAAACTTCCTGTTAAACTACCCTCGTTCCACCAACAGGTACTGTTATGCTGGAAACTTATGTACACACACAATTTCACTCCTCATCAAACTCCTATCTGGAATAACAGATATGTACTGTACAGAAATAAGTCTTTGTATTTGGATCACTGGATGGAAAAAAACATTTGGTCTGTAAGACACTTATTAAATGATCAAGGAGGATGGCTGTCTTACGAAAGCTTTTGCTTAAAGTTCAGTGTGAATTGCACACGCTCTCAATTTAACAATGTAATAAAGTCTATCCCTCCTTCAGTCAAACATCTCGTTCAAAATACAAACATACAAATCTCTGAACTTCAGCTACCTGCACTTCGAATATATGGAACAGACTTCCTGGATAAATGCATCTCTAATAAACTGATGCGTCTGCATCTAACTAATAAAATTTTCCCCATCCAGTCAAATAGAAATTCCATTATTCAATTGTTTTCTGATTCAGAGGTTAAAAAGTGGAGAACAGCTTACCTCACCTATCCTTTAAGCCCCAAAACTAAAGAACTTCACTTTAAAATCCTTAGTAATATTTTTCCGTCCAGAGACCTATTAAGACAAAGATTCAACCTGGATTATAACAGCTGTACATTTTGTGACAATGAAATTGAAACGACGGACCATTTATTCTTTTACTGTATGTACTCTGAATCTTTTTGGAAGGACTTTCAAGACTGGATCTCAGAAAAACTTTCTCTACCCCACCCTCTAACAAGAAAGGATATAATATTTGGGACTGCACTTAAGGACAAAAGGAGTGACTTCACTCTTAACAACCTGCTGATCCTCGCCAAATTCTTTATCCACACATGTAAATGGGGAAATAGAAAACCCATCTTTTCGGTTTTTAAAAGGTACTTGATGGACAACCACCTCAGCTCTTTAAGACTGATAAAAAACAAACATGGTATACAGCTCCTTAATGCTTATGAAGATCTTAGAATATTTGGAGAAAACTAAGCTCTTGCATCTTGTTGTCTCACCCCTTTTGCCCCTTTACTAGCTACAGAAATGTGGATGTCTTTTTTTTTTTTCCTTACTTTTTTCATTTCCTTTTTTCACCCTTCTGTTAAAATTAGGCTATATGTTCCCCCCGGTATTAACTATCTGTTGTTCCGTGTGCCTGTAAGATATACAAGCTTCTGTTTTGTATGATTGTATGCCACAGAGATTTGTACAATAAATGTGGAGAAAAAAAAAAAAAAAACCTGCTAACATGGCGCCTTCGCTCTGAGAGTCACGTGACGTCCGGAGCTCTATGGGCTACATTTGGGCTTTACGAAGTTAAACCATTTTCCTAAACTGTGGCTGAATTAAAAAGGAAACCATACGAACCTAAATTCTGCAGCAGAACCTTCGGGTTGAAACGAGCCTCCATGATGTCTTTAGATGTTGTATGCTTGGTCTAAACTGTGTCCGAAGTCTTTGTTGTTGTTGTTGTTGTTGTTGTTGTTGTTGTTGTTGTTGTTGTCTTCTTCTTCTTCTTCTTCTTCTTCTTCTTCTTCTTCTTCTTTTGGTTTTATTAGCGGGTGGCAACTAGCGTTAGGTGCATTTCTGCCACCTACTGTGTAGAAGTGTGGGTTGTAACGGGACAATATACTGTAGTTTAAAAAATATACATATATTCTTGTTATTAATCCACTTCCTCTTAAGAATTCTAAAACGAACCGCTATATACATATTTTTCCCACTCAATAAATTATTTAAACTCAATACCCCATATCCTTTTACTTTTAACTTTTCTTTTAATCTTTTCTTGTTTTCTATATACCTAGTGCAAACACATATTACATGATCCGCCGTTTCTCTGTCCTCTCCACAATCACATAAACCTGTAGGATGTTTTCCTATCAAATAAAGCGTATTATTTAACGCTGTATGTCCCATCCTTAGCCGTGATATAATTGTTTGATCTCTATTAGTCTTGTATAATTTTTATTCTTCCTACTTTCTCCTGTATAGCCTATGATAAAAATGCCGTCCATTCTTATCCCTTATCCACAGATCCTGCCATTCACCCATTATTAGTTTTTTAATATTTGCTTTCACTTCTGCTACACTCTTATTTCTGACTCAGCTTTATTTAATCTAAATAAGCTTTCATATATTTCACATAGGATGTGTGGTCTACTATTTGTTTTTTCAAGGCCATCAATGGCCTGGCCCCCGCCTACCTCGCTGAGCTGGTAATCATCTACCAACCAACCAGAACTCTGCGTTCCTCTAATCACATCGCACTGGTCATGCCCAAGTACAATTACAAAAAGTTTAAATCACAGTTGAAACATCTTTTTCGACAAGCTTTCTATACGTAGCCACTGTCTCGATTGCTGTTTGTATTTTTTTTATGTTTTTATTTAGTGCCATTTACTGGGGCTCTTGTTTTATTTGTGTTTTAACTCTGGAAAGCGCCCTGGGCACCTTTTGGCTGTTGTAAGGCGCTATATAAATAAAATTTGATTGATTGATTGATTGATTTGTTGACATTGATTTAAGTGACATTAGAGCGGATAGTGAGTCTGAACATACTATACCCTTTTTATTCTATTTTGTTCTATCCATTGTAAACTAAATGAAATTGCTAACATTTCCACCATAAACACTGATAATTTGTCTGATGTTCTTATTTTAACATATTTTCCTAATATTGGAATACAAAAAGAAAACCCTGTATTATCTTTTTAAAATTCAAATTCAATTCAAATTCAAAATTCAAAAATACTTCATTGATCCCAGAGGGAAATTAAGTGTCGGTATAGCTCATATAATGAATTCTTTGAGGAGTTGTTGTAGATGATGATGGCTGTGGGCAGGAAGGATTTCCTGTAGCGTTCTGTATTGCAGCGAAACTGAAGAAGCCTCCGACTGAAGACGCTCTGCTGTTGTATGACTGTCTCATGAAGAGGATGCTCAGGGTTGTCCATAATTTTTTTGATTTTGTGAAGAATCCTTCTTTGCATCATCATCTCCAGATGTTCCAGAGTTGTCCCAAGAACAGAACCAGCTTTCTTTACCAGCTTGTTTAGCCTATTTAAATCCCTGGCTCTGATGCTGCTACCCGTACAGATGACGACTGAAGAGATTGCACTCTCCACAACAGACTTGTAGAAGATCTGCAGCATCTTGCTGCAAACCTTGAAGGACCTAAGCTTCCTCAAGAAGTACAGTCTGCTCTGTCCCTTCTTGTAGACGGTTTCACTGTTGCGCCTCCAGTCCAGTCTGTTGTCAAGGTGAACTCTGAGGTATTTATACTCCTCAACCACCTCCACTTCTTCTCCCATGATGGAAACAGTTTTTGACTTATCCCTGTTTCTTCTGAAATCTACAATCATCTCCTTTGTTTTGTTCACATTCAAGGTGAGACAATTGTTTCCACACCATGTCACAAAGCGGTCCACCAGCTCTCTGTATTCAGCTTCTTGTCCATCTCTGATACACCCGACAATTGCAGAGTCATCTGAGTATTTCTGCAGATGACAGGTCTCTGATTTGTACTGGAAGTCTGAGGTGTACAGAGTGAAAAGGAATGGTGAGAGTACGGTCCCCTGTGGTGCTCCTGTGCTGCTGACCACCTGGTTTGACACACAATTCTTCAGTCTCACAAATTGTGGTCCGTTGGTCAGGTAGTCATTGATCCAGGCGATTGTTGAGGGCTCCACCTGTGTCTTCAGGAGTTTCTGACAAAGCAAATCAGGCTGAATTGTGTTAAATGCACTGGAGAAATCAAAGAACATGATCCTCACAGTGCTGCCTTCTTTGTCCAGATGAAAGTGGGTTGGTTGAAGTACGTGGATGATGGCATCTTCAACTTCAACTCCACAGCGATAAGCAAACTGCAGTGGGTCCTGATACGTTCTTGTTTGCTTACTCAGGGGTGCCAACAGGAGTCTCTCCTGGACCTTCATGATGTGGGATGTCAGGGCAACAGGTCTATAGTCATTGATGACTGATGGGTGAGTTCTTTTTGGTACTGAAACAAGGCAGGATGTCTTCCACAACACTGGAACCTTCTCCTGAGTTAGGCTAAGGTTGAAGAGGTGCTGCAGAATCCCACGGAGCTGCTCTGCACAGGCCTTCAGGACTCTGGGGCTGACACCATCTGGACCTGCAGCCTTGTTCCGGTTCAGTTTGTCCAGCTGCCTCTTCACCTGACTTTTGGAGACAGACAAGGGGGAGGGGGAGGCAAGGGGGGTAGCAGCATTTCCTGACTTGGTTGAAGTCAAACTTGTGGAATCAGAAGAGTCCATGGCTGAGGTGAAGGATAAAACATCCGAGGTGTAACAGGAAAGCTGTTGATCAGAGGAGAGTGGGATGTCTGTTTGGCTGGGAACAGAAGAGGGGGATGCTGAGCTAGTTCCTGAACTGATTCTGTTGAAGAATGTGTTCAGTTCATTGGCTCTGTCCAGACTTCCATCTATCCAATCCTTCCTGTCCTTAAAACCTGTGATCTCACTGCCAAGAGTTCGACATCTGGGCTGCAGAGACGACACTTCACAGTAACATGTCCTGGATGACACCATCTGTTGTTGACAACCACTGCTACTCCGCCACCTTTTCCTTTTCTGCTCGTCTTCAGATCTCTGTCTGCTTGTACAGTCAGGAAGCCTGGCAGAGAGACGTTGGAGTCGGGGATATGATCCAGCAGCCAC
Source organism: Valencia hispanica (assembly GCA_963556495.2). Lineage (NCBI taxonomy): Eukaryota > Metazoa > Chordata > Actinopteri > Cyprinodontiformes > Valenciidae > Valencia > Valencia hispanica. The sequence goes on from OY747703.1 coordinate 17,386,121, forward strand.
GTCTCAGTAAAACACATAACACTGCATTCACGATACTCTGGCTGAGTCCTTGTAAGGGCTTGGAGTTCATCCATCTTGTTAGCCAGTGATCTTACGTTGCCCATTATGATCGATGGAAGAGATGGCTTGAACTTTCTCTTTCTCTGTCTCCTTTTCGCTCCTGCTCTGCATCCACGTCTCCTCCTTATCAACTCATCAGGGATTTGTGGCTTCAGTTGAGGTATTATTTCAGCTTTTGCGATGTTAATCAGCTGCTCCCGGCTGTAAACCACATTGTTGCCATGGTTACGCATCATAACAAATTGTCAAAAAGGGAAACATTTACAGCAAAAATCCTTCTAGCTTCACAGCACCAAAAATTAGAAAGTATACAGGTAAAAAAATGCAATCTTCTTTAAGAAAAAAGAGGAACCAATATACAAAAAAACAAAACTTAATATGCAGCCACCCAGAGCAGCGCAATTCTAGAATTCTGAATCTTTTGAACCATCTGTGAACACTGGAATAAATTTATGATTTATGTGTACTACCTAATCTTTCTTCAACAATTTTGTACTAGTTTCCTTTGCCTTTACTGATTTCCATTTTATTTTGAATGTAAAAATCTATATTTATGTTTGGAAAAAACCAAATTGGGGTGGCTGAATATAAAAATTTCTTTATTATTGTTTTATCGTGTAATTTCATAATCTTTGCTAACCTATTTGATTTCCAAATTACACTCTCAAAATTTTTGTTTTCACTCTCCCAGCATGCATACATAGCTTTTTTAACCAGGTGTTCATCATCTGTAAATCCCTGTATACTTGCCCAATAATTCAATGACAGTTGTTTGAATCTCAGTTGCAATGGCATTTCTCCCATTTCTACCTGTACGGATACTATTGGAGTTGTTCTAATTGCTCCACTACATATTCTTAACGCTTGATTTTGTTTGACCTCTATTTTTTAAATAATGTTTTACAAGCTGAACTATATATGATACAGCCATAATCTATAACCTAATCATTGATATATAAATTTGTTTTAGAGCCTGGGCACTAGCTCCCCACTCATTCCCTTTCAAACATCTCATTATATTAATGACTTTTTTACATCTTTCTTCAATTTCGTTGATATTCGCCTTCCGGCCTTGAAGCGGAGGACCCCTGTCGGCCGGTCCCTGGTCGGGGCCCTGTTGTTGTATTTATTTACCAATTTTTGTGTGTTGTGGATGTGTAGTTCTTAGTTCATATTATTTGGTTTATTTTGTCAATGCTGCTCCTTTTTTTGGTTGTTTTTTTCCATCTCTCTGCCATCTTGTTTTAGTGGGGGACTGGGTTGTTTTTTTTCTTGTGTTCTTTTTTTCCCCCTTCCTCTCTTCTATCGTCAACTCACACCCCTACTTCTCCTGCCTCTCTTCTTCATCTTTCTTCTCTTGTTTTTTTTCAAGAAAAAAAAGAGAGCTGGAATCCAGTTATAACCTTTTCCTTAAATTCAAATTACATATAGTTCATTCCATGCACGCACACACACACACACACACAAAATAACTACCTGATATCAAGCTTAAATCTTGATATGTTTAGCCTATTTAATCATGTTCATATCACTAAATCCTTTCCTTCTGTATTGTTATGTCTGTTTTATACTGTGTTGTTTGTTATTTGTTCTACATGTAGCACATTTTAGGTGACCCCCCCCCCCCCTATATTCTGTACTTATGTTTTTGTATATAATTTTGAAAACTATTATAAAATATTAACTGAAAGTAAAGTTGTGGTGGTGGGCCCAAAAAATATATATATATTTTCCCCCAACACTTCTGACAACTTGTACCTTATTTAAATTGTTTCAAGATTGTGTTTCAAAATATATCTTTGCTTACTGGTAAAATAGAAGTTGCAATTTAAGCTCGGTCTGTCTGCTGAAGGAGGAGCAGCTGCTCTCTGTCTCTCTCCAGATCCGTTCACTTATTTTCTTTTATTTTATTTTCTGTTTGCTTTTCTTGTTTTCTTTCTTAACCTTTTCTTAGTTACTTTATTTTCCCAGCCCCTGGAGTTACTGTATTGGACCAGATCTCTTCTTGGATTACTTTTCTATGGACTTATCAACATGGCTTTTTGCTCAGCTGAGGATTTTGAAAAACTGCTCCACATAATTGAGGGAATTGAAACGAAGCTACACTACCGTTCAAAAGTTTGGGGTCACATTGAAATGTCCTTATTTTTGAAGGAAAAGCACTGTACTTTTCAATGAAGATAACTTTAAACTAGTCTTAACTTTAAAGAAATACACTCTATACATTGCTAATGTGGTAAATGACTATTCTAGCTGCAAATGTCTGGTTTTTGGTGCAATATCTACATAGGTGTATAGAGGCCCATTTCCAGCAACTATCACTCCAGTGTTCTAATGGTACAATGTGTTTGCTCATTGGCTCAGAAGGCTAATTGATGATTAGAAAACCCTTGTGCAATCATGTTCACACATCTGAAAACAGTTTAGCTTGGTACAGAAGCTACAAAACTGACCTTCCTTTGAGCAGATTGAGTTTCTGGAGCATCACATTTGTGGGGTCAATTAAACGCTCAAAATGGCCAGAAAAAGAGAACTTTCATCTGAAACTCGACAGTCTATTCTTGTTCTTAGAAATGAAGGCTATTCCATGCGAGAAATTGCTAAGAAATTGAAGATTTCCTACAACGGTGTGTACTACTCCCTTCAGAGGACAGCACAAACAGGCTCTAACCAGAGTAGAAAAAGAAGTGGGAGGTCGCGTTGCACAACTGAGCAAGAAGATAAGTACATTGGAGTCTCTAGTTTGAGAAACAGATGCCTCACAGGTCCCCAACTGGCATCTTCATTAAATAGTACCCGCAAAACACCAGTGTCAACATCTACAGTGAAGAGGCAGCTGCGGGATTCTGGGCTTCAGGGCAGAGTGGCAAAGAAAAAGCCATGTCTGAGACTGGCCAATAAAAGAAAAAGATTAAGATGGGCAAAAGAACACAGACATTGGACAGAGGAAGACTGGAAAAAAGTGTTGTGGACGGATGAATCCAAGTTTGAGGTGTTTGGATCACAAAGAAAAACGTTTGTGAGACGCAGAACAACTGAAAAGATGCTGGAAGAATGCCTGACGCCATCTGTTAAGCATGGTGGAGGTAATGTGATGGTCTGGGGTTGCTTTGGTGCTGGTAAGGTGTGAGATTTGTACAGGGTAAAAGGGATTCTGAATAAGGAAGGCTATCACTCCATTTTGCAACGCCATGCTATACCCAGTGGACAGCGCTTGATTGGAGCCAATTTCATCCTACAACAGGACAATGACCCAAAACACACCTCCAAATTGTCCAAGAACTATTTAGAGAAGAAGCAGGCAGCTGGTATTCTATCGGTAATGGAGTGGCCAGCGCAGTCACCAGATTTGAACCCCATTGAGCTGTTGTGGGAGCAGCTTGACCGTATGGTACGCAAGAAGTGCCCATCCAACCAATCCAAATTGTGGGAGCTGCTTCTAGAAGCGTGGGGTGCAATTTCTCCAGATTACCTCAACAAATTAACAGCTAGAATGCCAAAGGTCTGCAATGCTGTAATTGCTGCAAATGGAGGATTCTTTGACGAAAGCAAAGTTTGATGTAAAAAAAAATCTTATTTCAAATACAAATCATTATTTCTAACCTTGTCAATGTCTTGACTCTATTTTCTATTCATTTCACAACGTATGGTGGTGAATAAGTGTGACTTTTCATGGAAAACACAAAATTGTTTGGGTGACCCCAAACTTTTGAACGGTAGTGTACGTCGTCTGGAAATTAATTTTGATCTCCACGCTGATTATGGACAAAATGAAACAACTTTACCGTTGAACAGGGAACAGCCTATCAGCCCGGTGTTACATCGGTCTAACCGTGTCACAGAGACTCCCTACAGGCGTCTGAGCGGCAGAACTCCGCACTACAATGAAAACTGGCCAGCTTTAAAACGCATGAAATCAACCCCAGCCTGTTCTCCGAGGAAGAAAAAACAAAAGAAACTCCGACACAGAGAAACCTCTGAACCCAGAACTGCCGCTTCTGCTAAAAGTAAACAAAAGAGGTTTCAGCCAAAAACAAGAGATAATTCTCCACCTGGAATCCCGCTGAAAAACAGATTCGCAGCCTTGAGTTCCCTGAAAGATGACGCATCCCCCGGGACCAGTCAAAGCCACCAGGAGATACCCAGCCACATCAAACGGACACATAAAGTAAGAGCGCCCCCAGCAAAGACTGTTATCATACAAAACGGATCAATTAATGGAATCGAGGCTTTTTGTAGCAAGAATACCAAAGTTTAAATCTGCTACAAAAATACAGTGAGAGAAATATCAGAAAAAATCCCTAAAATCTTGGACCAACATCCTGCTTTGGAAAAGCTCGTCATTCACGCTGGATTAGCAGATATCGCGATGAGACAATCAGAGATTCTGAAGAGACTTTTCTGATTTCCTACAGAGACTTGATGGACTTAACGTAAACATCCTCATCAGCGGACCAGTCCCTGAAGGGAATGATGAAAGATTTAGCAGACTCCGCATGCTCCATAAATGGTTGAAGAAACAATCAGCTGAGAAGTCGTTCACATTTATTAATAATTTCAAAGTATTTGGAAGTGCTAATCATCTGTTCAAAGCAGGCCGTTATCTTAACAAGGCCGGAGTAAGGCTCCTAGCAGCAAACATTTTTTCTTGTCAAAAACAGAAAGCAAAACACTTGCTCCCAAAAGCTGACCTTGAGGCGCCCATGGATATCAGAAAACAAAAACAGCAAGTCATGATGACACCACAGGACCGAACAGATAAACAACCATCAGAGATTAAGTCTTCATCTTCCTGTGACTCAGCCACATCAAATGAGTCTCCATTTAGAAACTTTACAGACAGACTGAATGAGCAAATCAAACTTGGGACACAATTAACACCTAAACTCAGACTACACCAAACGCCTGGGACTCGTGTCCATAAGCCTGGGAGCTTCCCCCCACTGATTATTACAGATATCTGATATTTGAGGGAACCGGGCAATAAATCCACCCCTACCGTCTCCCAGAATTCACCCGGCACCCCTGAGGCTATATCAGTGATTATCAGCAGCAGGAAACATAAACCATTAACCACACGCTCTCATATTAAACAAAATCTCAAATTGATAACCTGTCAGAAGGGTCAGCTGCCCGTCATCACAATACTTAAGTTAGCTTTATTAAACATTAGATCTCTATCCGGAAAGTCTTTTCTTATCAATGACTTCATCACTGAGCCTAATTTACACGCCCTTTTTTTATCAGAAACTTGGCTAGATGAAAATAACGAAACAATTTCATTAATAGAATCCAGTCCTCCAAATTATAATTTCTTAAGCGAGAACAGAAAACACAAACGAGGCGGAGGTGTAGCCACCATCTTTCACAACTCAATGAACTTTAAAAAGGTAACTCTGGGCGTGTTTGAATCTTTTGAATACCTAGCCACCCAGATAAATGAGCCTAACAAAGCGTTATTTCTAAGTTTATATAAACCACCGAAACTTAACTCTAACTTCTTTAATGACTTCAATGACCTTCTTTCTGTAATATGTATCGACTATGACCAACTAATCATCGTGGGGGACTTTAACATCCATACCGACAACCCCCAAGATAGACAAGCAAAAACATTAGATGATACTCTCCACAACTTCGGACTGATCCAGCATGTCAAACAACCAACACACAATAAAGGACACACTCTGGACTTAATTATCAGCAAAGGTTTAAATATTTCTGACATCTCTGTAATTAATATTGCATTATCTGACCATTTCTGTATTTTCTTTGAAAGTACCATCTCTGCTAAATTATCCAGCCACAGTAAGACCACTATAAAAAAGCGTTTTCTAGGGGACAGTTCAGTAGAAACCTTTAAACGTATTTATCCTTCCACCACATCCCCCTCATCTCCCAACTCAAACTCAGTAAATAAGTTGGTAGATAATTTCCTTGCGAAAATCTCAGACATCATGGATTCCATTGCTCCAACTTAAAGTGAAAGTAGTCTCAGGTAGAAAGAAGTCTCCGTGGACAAGTAATCCACTGGTACGTAGTGAAAAAAGAGAGTGTCGACGAGCCGAGAGAAAATGGCGGAAAACTCGACTCCAGGTTCACTATGAGATCTACAAAGAGAGACTGAATAGATATCAGCTAACTATAAAAGATGCTAGGGAATAGTTATTTTCTGAAATCATCAACAGAAACATTAATAATGCACGGACTCTATTTGCAACAGTGGAAAGACTAACTAATCCTTTAGTGACAGTAGCCCCTGAACTAAACTCTACCAGGGCCTGCAATGAATTTGCCAGCTTTTTCACTGAAAAGATTCTAACAATTAGACGGTGAATCTGTACCTCAATATCGAACCCACAACCAGTGCCATCCCCAATCAACAACAATGTAGAGAAAATGTCTGAATTCCACGAATTAAACCAGAACAGCCTTGAAAAAATCATTATCCAATTAAGCTCCTCCTCCTGCTGTCTTGATATCCTACCCACAGCTTTTCTAAAGAAAGTTCTTCCTGTTATTGGTTCTGATCTTGTTCAAATAGTGAACTCATCACTGCTATCAGGTGTCTTCCCTCAGGCTTTAAAAACAGCAGTTATTAAACCACTGCTAAAGAAGAAAAATCTGGACAACACGTTAATGCAGAACTACAGGCCAATCTCTAATCTCCCATTCATCAGTAAGATTATTGAAAAAGGTGTATTTTCAGCAGTTAAATGGCTTCATGACAACGACAAACCGTTTTGATGCTTTTCAGTCTGGTTTCCGCGCTCACCACAGCACCGAGACTGTCCTCGTCAAAGTATTTAATGACATCCGCATAAATACAGACTGTGGAAGAACCACAGTGCTGGTTCTGTTGGACCTCAGTGCAGCATTTGACACTGTTGATCATGATATTTTATTGGAACGACTGGAGAGCTGGGTCGGACTCTCTGGTACAGTACTTGGCTGGTTCGAGTCTTACCTAAAGAACAGGGACTTCTATGTTTCAATAGGAAACTTTTCATCAGAACGAACAGAAATCACATGTGGGGTGCCCCAGGGCTCCATCCTGGGGCCCCTCTTATTTAATATCTACATGCTCCCACTAGGCAAGATTATAGCGACCAATAACATTAGCTACCATAACTATGCGGATGACACTCAGCTCTACATTACAATGTCACCAGGTGACTCTGAACCCATTCAAACCCTAAATCAATGCATTGACCAAATAAATGGATGGATGTGCCATAACTTTCTCCAGCTGAATAGAAACAAAACTGAAGTGATTATTTTTGGACCCAAGGAGGAACGATCAAGAGTCAGCACACAGCTTCAATTAATACAGCTAGAAACTACTGATCAGGTTCGTAACCTAGGTGTAGTAATGGACTCAGACCTGAACCTCCAGGGTCACATAAAGGCAATAACAAGGTCAGCGTTCTATCACCTGAAGAACATTTCTAGGATTAAAGGACTGATTTTGCAACACGACCTAGAAAAACTCATCCATGCGTTTATCTTTAGTCGGATTGATTACTGCAACAGCATCTTCACAGGTCTGCCTAAAAAGTCAATCAGACAGCTGCAGCTGATCCAGAACGCTGCCGCTCGCGTCCTCACTAGAACCAGGAAAGTAGAGCACATCACCCCAGTTCTAAAGTCCTTACACTGGCTCCCTGTAGCTCAGAGAATAGACTTTAAAATACTTTTACTAGTTTATAAATCATTACATGGCTTAGCACCAAAATATGTTGAAGACCTGTTGTCATGGTACCAACCACCAAGACCACTCAGGTCCTCCAACTCTAGCCTACTAAACATCCCTAGACTCAGAACTAAACATGGAGAAGCAGCTTTCAGTTTCTATGCTCCCCTTATCTGGAACAGACTTCCTGACGAGTGTAGAGCTGCTGAAACTCTGAACTGCTTTAAATCGAGACTAAAAACCCATCTGTTTAGAATTGCCTTTGAGTAAATGCTTGATGTTATATGTATGAAATGTGTTCATGCTCTCTTGCTTTTTTTTTATTTTTCTCTTGCTTTATTGTGTATCATGTATAATGTGTGTTTCTTTTATGTGTTTCTTTTAAATCACCAAATCATGTAAAGCACTTTGAATTGCCCTGCTGTTGAAAGTGTGCTATACAAATAAAATTGCCTTGCCTTGCCTTGCCTTGCCTACTGTATTTCTTGCAGTAAACCATAATATGCTCTATTCTTTCTTCCTGATTATTTCATATTTTGGATAATGAACTGTTTAATCCAGTGTGAACAAACCTTAATCTTGATATTATTATAGCTTCCTTCCTGTTTAACCAACCATCCTTCACCAACTTTCCTTTGTATTTTATAATACCATCTTCTTTTCCTCGTTTCTTCCCATTCCTTCTGTCATCTTTCCTTTAACTTCTGTTTGATAATACTTTTAATTTGTAGTTTACTGTAATTGATTATTATATTGACATTTTCATGTTTAGTAGCTTCCTTTGCTGTTTTATCTGCCATTTCATTTCCAATTATCCCAATATGTGCTGGGGGCCACAAAAATACAATTTCAAGCCCATTCTTTGTATCCTGTAAAATGTTTGCTGTATTTCTGTTAAAATATCTGCTTCATCCCCCGAATGACGGTTATATAAACTATGCAAAGATGAACTGGAATCTAAACAGATTATTGTTTTAAGTGGCCTAATTTCCTCAGTCCATTGTAGAGCTAAAATAATTGCTGTTATTTCTCCTGTGAATACTGATAAACCATCGCCAATCCTTTTACCCACATAAACATGAAATTCTGGAGTAAAAAATGCCTCTCCTGTTTTGTTTTGTTTGACTCTAAAATAAATTATTTGTCTTTAATTTTCTTTTCAAGAATAGAAAAATCTATTTTCGCTTCAGGGAGGATCCATGGTTGGTAACGTATCAGTTGGACCAATGCCAAATTGTGCCAGTTCTAGTTCTTCAGCTACTACCCATCCAAAACGTTTTATTTCCTTCCTCTCTTTTTCCCAGCAAGATTTTAAAGTGTCTTGAGTTGGATGATTCCAATTATGACCCTGCAAACTTCCCCAGTACACTACCAATTATTTAATTCTTCTTAGTTTTAATGGCATTTCTCCCATTTCTATCTGTGAAGCTGTGAAGCAACTGAAGTGGTTTTGAATGCCCCTGAACAAAGTTGTAATGCCTGATATTGAATACAATTAAGTTAAGAATTGTATCTGCTGCTGATTGAAACGCCACTCCCCTAATCCATTCCTGACCTTATTAATCCAATATAGATAGCCTTTATTGCTGTTCTATCTGCACCCCATCCATTTCCAGTTAAATATCTCATTATATTTATATCTCTTTTGCACCTATCTGAATGTGTACCTTCCATGTAAATTTTTCATCCAACCACATTCCCAAAAATTTGAAACATTTTACTCTTTCAAAGTCCTGATTACATAATTTAAGTTTTAAATTAATATAATTCCTTTTCCTTGTAAAAAGTATCACCTTTCTTTTATCCACTGGAAACTTAACACCCCACTTTTATGACCAGTCTTCTACTTTTAAAATAACTTCTTGCAATTGCTTTAAGTTCTTTCCTCTTTTTCAAATAGCCCCATCATCCGCAAAAAGTGAGAACCCCGTCTCACTCCCAATTTCATAAAATACATAATTTATCGTTATTGAAAACAATAATGCTTGCAATTGTGGTGGAAAATTGTTATGTAATTAGGAGTTAAGTGTATATTCTCTGTTTAGTGAATGCATCTAGGGTAAGATGACAAGGTTATTGTTCCAACTTAATGTTTATGATATATATGTGTGACAGACGCCGGGGCAGTAAGATAACAGTCTGACCTTCAGATGAGCTGCTTCATGCGTCGCTATCAGACTCGCATGGAGCAGTTCTTCAGAGGCGGGGCGTGAAGATGGGAGAAGACGTCTGCAGAGATAAACAGTGATTGCTGTATACTAATTAAGCGGTTAGTTAGAAAGGTTGGTGAGGGTGATGTACGAGTAAATCTGTCCCCTCCATGTTCTGGCCAGACATGTTTGTATTAAATACTTAAACACCTTCTGGGACTCAGTCTTCTTTATTATGGTAACCCTGAGATACATTTTGCCATAGCACTATACTCCCCTGAGGAGTACCATTCTCAACCAAATATTTTCCTGAAAAATGTTTTCCTATTCCTATTTGAATGGATCTATTCAACAAAAATTCCCTGATCCATCTGAACATTCGACCTGAAATTCCTATATTACAAAGTTTAACTAACAATCCCTCCTTCCACATCATAGCATATGCTTTTTCAATATCAAAAAGACAACTATGATTCTTTCTTTATTTACTTGTGCTCTCCGTATTTCATGTTCTACAGATAAAGCCGAATCCACAGTATTTCTTCCCCTCCGCAAGCCACTTTGATATTTCCGTATGTTAACTTAACCTGTTATTTATAATTTTCTCCATAATTTTACAGATGATAGAAGTTAAGGCAATAGGCCTGTAACTAACTGGTTTAGAATGATCTTTTCCTGGTTTGCATATAGAGACTATTGTGGCTTCTTTTCAACTCTGAGACATTTTTCCTTTCTCCCACACTTTATTATAGAGCTCGAGCAATACATTTGAGATAAATCACCAAAATGACGTAACATAGAATAGTAGATTTGATCCTTGCCTGGTGCAGATTCCTTTGATTTGTTTAATGCCAGATTCAATTCTGATTTTGTGAATGTTTTTTCTGTCTTGTTTTTTCCAATAAACTTTATTAGAAACTTGTTATATTACATGGAAGATAATGGATATGCAAAAACAAATGTGTAGGAGTCTTAAAACTGGGTGAGGAACAGCCAAACTCTGCTACCAAGGTGAGGTTGTAGAAGATAGTTTCATGTCATGGCAAGATTAAGCACAGCAACAAGACACGAGGCAGTTATACTGCATCAGCAAGGTCTCTCACAGACAAATATTTCAAAGCGGGCTGGGGTTTTAAGACGTGCTGTTCAAGCTTTTTTGAAGAAGCACAAAGAAAAGGGCAACATTGAGGATTCTAGACGCAGTGGTGGGCCAGGGAAACTTTGTGCAGCAGATTAAAGACACATCAAGCTTATGACCCTTTGAAATCGAAAGACGTCTGGCCAGAAGTGGTCTTCATAGAAGAGTTACAGCCAAAAAGTCATAGCTCTGACATGGAAACAAGGCCAAGTGACTCAAGTATGCACAAAAACATAGGAATTGGGGTGCAGACAAATGGCAGCAGGTGCTTTGGACTGATGAGTCAAAATTTGACAAATTTGGCTGAAGCAGAAAGCAGTTTGTTCGTCAAAGGGCTGGAGAGCGGTACAATAATGAGTCTCTGCAGGAAACAGTGAAGCATGGTAGAGGATGTTGTGGCAAATGGATTTGGAGATTTGGCTAGGATTTATGGTGTTTTCAATGCTGAGGAATACAGGCAGATACTTATCGATCATGCAATACCTTCAAGGAGACGTATGATTGGTCCTAAAGTTAATATGCAGCAGGATATACAGCCAAAGTCATTAAGAACTATCTTCAGCGTAGAGATGAAGAAGTAGTCCTGGAAGTGATTTTATGCCCCCCACAGAACCCTGATGTGAACATCATTGAGTGTGTCTGGGATTACATGAAGAGACAGAAGGATCTGAGGAAGCCTAAATCCACAGAAGATCTGCGGTAAGTTCTCCAAGATGTTTGGAACAAGCTACCAGCCGAGTTCCTTCAAAAACTGTGTGCAAGTGTAACTAAAAGATTTTATGCTGTTTTGAAGGCAAAGAGTCATGCACATGACCAGAATAAGTGGGAAACAGGCTCTGGGCCAGATTTCAATGTGCAGGCTGAATCAATGTCTTTCTTGAATCTTGTTAGGAAGAATTTTGCCGGATAACAGCGATGAATGATTTTATATGAGATTTATTTAACGTTGGTAACCAATAAGAACTGGTTTGGCAGAGTCCATGTTTTGTTCCAGTCAATATCTTGATAAACACTGTTATATGTAACATATATGTTATATGTATAAGCCAGCCATTTTGATTGAGGAAGAAAAGGGGACTTCCAAGCATGTAAAAATTAAATGACACATCTCTGGAAAGCCCAGGATGTCCTCTATAAAGTACTGTAGGGCTTAAGAGGATAACTCAAAAAATTAAAAGAAGATCAAGGTGAATAAAATGTCCACTATAAAGGACACAAATGTATGTGCCGAGTCTCAAGTCTCAGGCATCTGCTGAGCTTTTGGTACCTAAGTCTTTTCTGTATGCACTTTTACTCTTTTAATAGCCTCTGCATAGCTAATGTTGCTATCTGCTTTAACCTGTATAACTTCAATGGCCTTCTTCCTAGCATCACATGCCCCATATGTCACCCTGTGCTAACCCCCATAATTACATTTGTCTTGTACAGTCGTGGCCAAACGTTTTGAGAATTACATAAATATTGGAAACTGGAACAGTTGCTGCTTAAGTTTTTATAATAGCAATTTGCATATACTCCAGAAAGTTATGAACAGTGATCAGATGAATTGCATAGTCCTTCTTTGCCATGAAAATTCCACTGCATTTCATTGCTGTCATTAAAGGACCTGCTGAGATCATTTCAGTAATCGTCTTGTTAACTCAGGTGAGAATGTAGAATGCTGGAGATCATTATGTCAGGCTGATTAGAATGTGGGTTAGAATGGCAGACTTGACATCTTAAAAGGAGGCTGATGCTTGATTTCATTATTCTTCCATTGTTAATCATGGTGACCTGCAAAGAAACGCGTGCAGCCATCATTGCGTTGCATAAAAATGGCTTCACAGGCAAGGATATTGTGGCTACTAAAATTGCACCTAAATCAACAATTTATAGGATTATCAAGAACTTCAAGGAATGAGGTTCCATTCTTGTTAAGAAGGCTTCAGGGCGTCCAAGAAAGTCCAGCAAGCGCCAGGATCATCTCCTAAAGAGGATTCAGCTGCGGGATCAGAGTGCCACCAGCGCAGAGCTTGCTCAGGAATGGCAGCTGGCATGTGTGAGCGCATCTGCACGCACACTGAGGCGAAGACTTTTGGAAGATGGCCTGGTGTCAAGAAGGGCAGCAAAGAAGCCACTTCTCTCAAAAAAAAACATCAGGGACAGATTGATCTTCTGCAGAAAGTATGGTGAATGGACTGCTGAGGACTGGGGCAAAGTCATATTCTCCGATGAAGCCTCTTTTCGATTGTTTGGGGCATCTGGAAAAAGGCTTGTCCGGAGAAGAAAAGGTGAGCACTACCATCAGTCCTGTGTCATGCCAACAGTAAAGCATCCTGAGACCATTCATGTGTGGGGTTGCTTCTCATCCAAGGGAGTGGGCTCACTTACAATTTTGCCCAAAAACACAGCCATGAACAAAGAATGGTACCAAAACACCCTCCAACAGCAACTTCTTCCAACAATCCAACAACAGTTTGGTGAAGAACAATGCATTTTCCAGCACGATAGAGCACCGTGCCATGAGGCAAAAGTGATAAGTGGCTCGGGGACCAAAACGTCGAAATTTTGGGTCCATGGCCTGGAAACTCCCTAGATCTTAATCCCACTGAGAACTTGTGGTCAGTCCTCAAGAGGCGGGTGGACAAACAAAAACCCACTAATTCTGACAAACTCCAAGAAGTGATTATGAAAGAATGGGTTGCTATCAGTCAGGATTTGGCCCAGAAGTTGATTGAGAGCATGTTCAGTCGAATTGCAGAGGTCCTGAAAAAATAACTACAAATACTGACTCTTTCCATAAATGTCATGTAATTGTCAATAAAAGCCTTTGAAACGTATAAAGTGCTTGTAATTATATTTCAGTACATCACAGAAACAACTGAAACAAAGATCTAAAAGTAGTTTTGCAGCAAACTTTGTGAAAACTAATATTTGTGTCATTCTCAAAACTTTTGGCCACAACTGTACATTAACCTCACATTTCTCATGCCTTTGATTATCCCCACACTTAGGGCAACTTTGCTGTCCTCTACATACTGCTGCTACACAGTATGTCCATATCTCTAACATTTGTAGCATCTGAGAGGGGAAGGGATATGTGGCAAGACTGTAAAACACATACATTCTATTTTAACTTTATCTGGAAGAGTAGAATCTTGGAACTTCAACATTACTGACAGATTATCAACCCTCTCTCCATTAACTGTTCTTAAAAGTGGGTTTTCACGGCACGTCATCAAACCTTAAGTCACCATATTGGAGATACTGGAGGTAAACACTACGATGGATAAATGTTCAAAACCCCAGAAAAGCTCCTCAAAATGCGTTACAGATGCAAAGGCATACAGGGAAGGACTTGGTCCACAGGAAAGGGCACGATATTTGGAAAAGTTAAGGTTTGTTGGTGGTGCAGATCCATACGAGTTGGCTCCTTCATCTTGGATCGATGACGATCCCGAGAGTCTTCCGTCTATTCCGTATCCTGACATCGTCAACTACCTGGTTTTCTCACCAAGCCTATACACAGCGGAAGACCTTAAATCTTGTAAAAGTTTGGAGGCTTATAACCAGATGGTGTGTGGATGGGTGAGGGAGATGCAGGATTAAGTCATCAACAACAGATGTGTTGTGAATACCAAAGTAAATAAAGCATCTTTAATCAACCTAACTTTGACTGTATATACACCCAAGGTGTAACATTAGCCAAGAGTTTTTTTATTTCAAGGACCTCCAGTTTGATATGCATTAGTATATGATATGCACAGTCTACATTTCTATGTACACTGTACATAGCACTTATCACTTAAAACATCTGGGGGGGCTGGAGCTTACATTGTGAACAAGTGATAAAGATAAGGTAATCCTTTATTGAGCCCCAGAGGGGAAATGCAATTCTTGCAGTAGTACAAGTATTCAGTAGCAATACAGAAATAGATATATAGAAAAAACAATACAAAAAAGTGCAGTGTATAATAAGTGTATAATATATAAGGGTACCTGTTATTATTTTTCAAAGTGAAATGGTGAGAAATAATTTTGTAATTCTTAGAGAATTATTTTATTGCTTTGTCTTTGATTTAGATACTCCATTCTCAATCAATCCGAGCAACACCACGGGACCCCTGGATAATCGCTGAGAAGTCTGGCTGGATACTTGAAGCCCACTGCACGCAGTACCGCGGGAAGTAGGGGTGCTGGTAGTGCTGCTGTACCCTCTGGTGGTGACCTCAAAGATGACAACAAATATACAACAATAACAAATATATTAATTCAAGTGAAAAAAGTGGGGGTAAAAGAAAATGCTAAAAGTTAACTAGAAACTAATAATTATCAATCGTCATAGTCTGTCTTAATCTGCAATCCTGTTTTCTTTCTGCGAAGATGCTGCTGTCAAGATTTTTAAAGTCTCCTAGTTCACTCAGCGCAGAGTCCTGCAATGTCGCGGGTACAGTATCAAGATGGAAAAAATATATAATCTAAATGTCATCGGTCTGGCAGAAGTTTCTTTATTGCGGGTGGGCAATTAAATATTCATGTAATGTTTTTGTTTGTTCAAGACTACCAAAGAGAATCTTTCCATTGTGTTCGTGGTGAGAGCATGCCAGAAAATTCCCCCAACTTTGCGCTGAATGCGAAATATTCTCGTTATCTCGGCATCCAGCGCTCCCAGAGAGAGATTTTTCTCTAGCTTGATTTACGATTCAGTAACGGAGAACACAGTAAAAACTAGGGACAATACAATATTACGTTTCTGCACATTGATCTCTGAATAAAATAACTTTTAGCTGTGAAATATAGGCTACCAAACATATGAAAGACATAATTGATTATAATATAATTTATAATCATTCAGGGGTTGTGTTAGAAAAAGCTATGGAGGCTTTGGATAATACTCTGTTTCAATTTCGTGCTGGTCGGATTACAGCATCTAAAATGAAAACTGCATGTTGCACTGATCCAAATCAACCAGCTCAGAGCTTCATCAAAAGTGTGTGCTATCCTGAGTCATACAAATTCACATCAAAAGCCACTACCTGGGGATGTAATCATGAGAAATTTGCACGTGACATGTTTATGGATGTGCATAAGGAATCTCATGAAAATGTTAAAGTACATGACACAGGTTTCTTCATAAATCCAAGTGGGCCATTCTTGGGTGCTTCTCCCGATGGCTTTGTTTCTTGTGATTGTTGTGGCATCTGTAATTGCAGTGAAATAGCCATTTTGTATGAAAAGTGACAAGGTAGACACTGTATCCTATTTGAAGAAGGAGAATTGAGGGGAAACTGACACTTAACCAAAAGCATCAGTATTTCTACCAGGTGCAAACTCAACTTGGGGTGTGGAAACTGGAATCTGCCTATTTTGTTGTTTGGACTGAAAAGGATTTGCATGTTGAGCAAATTGTATTTGATGAAGAGTTCTGGGACACAATATGCCAGAAAAGCAAGCCCATTTTTGACACAGCTATTATGCCAGAGTTAGTTGGCAAGTTTTACACAAGGCTTTCATCTACCATGGCCAATGTGTCCTCACAACCTGGAGTATCAGTCTCAGCTGAATCTGATTGTGCTGCAAGTACCAGTGGCCAAGAAAAAAAATGTTGTTTCTGTGGCCAGGTTGAGTTTGGAAAAATGATTCTGTGTGACAATGCAAAATGTCATGTTAAGTGGTTTCACTACTCGTGCATTAATGTTAAGGTTGCACCAAAAGGAAAATGGTATTGCCCAAAGTGCCAAAAACGAGTAGAGTAACAGCATTACATGCTTCACCCAAAAGTTTCCAATAACCCCATAAAAATTTGATAGATTTGCCGATAGTTGTTTTTTTTTTAGAAAGAATCGCCAGAGGAGTCCAAAATATATATAGCAAAATCTAACAAAGTTGGCAAGGCAACGTTTCTCCTCACCTCGCCCTCCCCACCACGATGGAAGCCAGTCATCTTCTGATGAGTTTACAGCCAACTGATGTCCACTTTAGGGTGTGGTTAAACCCGAACAACTCAAGCACAAGAAGCCCAGTGCATAAAACGGGTTTTATTTAAAGGGAACTCACATGCAGAGACTGTAAAATTAAAGATAAAAAATTACAGATTTAAAAAGACCAATTACACAGGGTCAGTGCCGACCTTAGGCTCCTCCTCCAAACAGTCAAAAGTCTTTTACTCGCTCGTGCAGAATTTCCTTTCGAGGGCGCAGCCTCTCCTAAGATTTACCTTCACGTGTGTATGAAAGCTTTGTGTAGAACGCGTGTGAGGTGAAATCCACATGCCCGGGTTGTTGGATGCTCATGAGATGAATTCTACACGCGCGTGTTGTTGAATATGCGCGCACTCGCCTTGTTGAATGCGCACAGGTGAGGGTTGAAACTCTCGCTCTGGATTTTTGACTGAAATATAATTCCATAGTCATCAGTCCCTGCAGCAGCAGCAGCTTCATCCTTCAGTCTCTGCTGGGTACTATTCAAACGACGTTTTTAGCGTGATGTCCCTGTTTCTTTGGGTGACCTTTGCTGATGTGTCATCCCAACAGATGGCACCCAATCTGAGTCATCCTTTTGATAAAGGTCAGAGCTTTTACCTGTAATGCAACGAGAAATACAGCACATTTGATTTTAGCTCTACATTTCATTAACTGCGTTGCTACTGTAGCAGGTTATTAAATTGAGTTATATTAAGTCAATAGCCAAAAGCTTGATATGAATTACACTTTATCATCAGACCAGAAAATTTGTTAAGAGCCGCTGCTATCAACAATTCACTTACCTGACAAGAAAGGAGCTGAACAAATTCAGATGTCCAGATTTTTGCCTCGTAGATCCTGGTTAAGCTTCGCTAACCACAAGCGCCTCGTTTCCTGTGATAACTTTTGGTGTTGTTCTCCCTGATTTGTTATACCTTTTGGCAGTCTATAAAACTGCAAATGTTTCTCATGGTCTGACCGGTTGGTACAGCCAAAAACCTGGCAATAATTTACCATTTATTTTTGTTTGACGTTTGGAATCTGTTTGAGTGGGAGAGCTTTGTTTACCTCCAGTATCTTCAATATGGCGACTTCCGGTTTGATGACGCGCCGTGAAAACCCACTATAATCTTTAGATTTGAATACCTTCCAAATCTTGAATGCTCCATTTTAATTTTTCCAGACACTAATCCACTGGAATCCCTATAGTTACTCCTCTTGTTAATTCTACAGCAAAATAAGTTCCGTCTTGCATTTTAATGTGTTTTTAACAATCAGTGAATCAAACTATATTTATAAAGCACTTTTCATCTAAAGATCGCAACTCAGAGCTTTACAAATTAAAATTGACCCCACAAAAACCACATTCCCATCCCTCCCTCGCAGATTTAAAAGCATGATCACATTTATACCCCTCTCCCGGCAACATAAATTAACTTTAACAACATGAATTTACTGATTCATTTATTTATTTATAGTAAAACGTTTCATATCAAATACCAAGAATGTATTTATTGGCCTTTTGACTGAATATTTAAGAGTTGCCTTTGACGGCAGGGGAGACAGCATGTGTTGATGGATTGATCACTTTGAATTAAGTGATCAAACTGTGCATTATGAATTAACTGACCTAAAGAGAAGTCCATCTGAACTACTAAGGAGAATGAACTAACTTGCCTTTAGCTGGTAAGAAGTGAAGGGTAAAATGTGTTGAAGTCTTTATCCAATTCAATATTTGTCTGTTCACAGTGAGAATGGAAAACAAACTCAACAGAAGAGGTTGAACTCTTTTGGAGTTCCTGGATTGCGACTTTTGCGCAGACTTTTACCAGTGAATTGCTCTATACAAATGATAAACACGTTCCCTTTTTCCACTAGGGTCGGCTTGGCCCGGACCAGGTGGGTTCCGCGCCTATATAGCACATTTCCACTACCTTTGTCTGGGCTGAGTTGACCCCTTTTTTCGGATTACCTCTGGCTCAGTCCGAAGCGGGCCAAGCCGACCCAACACGCCCTCCAAAGGACTGGTATGGGCCAGTAAATTGATGTCATTCTCACTCCTACCAATGTAGTGGTAGCTACTGTTTGGCCTGGGGGTGTGCGTGTGAAGTGATGCCACAGATAGTAGCGACGCATGCCTTCTAGCGAGTTCAAAACATGAAGTGCTATAACGGCCGGAGTGGGGCAGACTGCAAGCACTGGAAGTGCTTTGCCAAGATGGACAGCATTTATGGTGAAAGGCCGGGTAGGAAACGAAAGAGAGAGAGTGGGCTGGATACAAGCTCCAGCATCAGCATCTATAATGTCGGGAAACGGTAAGCAATGACTGATTTTTACTGGAACTTTTGCTACACTGAGCCCGCCCATGTCCTCGTTCACTGAGATAGCAAGGGAAACACAACCAGGCCGTTCTGGGCCGGGCTGATGCAACACGACCCGGGCTGAGCTGACCCTATCCGAAAAGAGTAAATGGATTCATTACATGCAAACCTAACTTAAAGAAGCATAACAATAAATTAGAACATCATCAAGATGTTAAAGTATCCTTAGATATATTCAATTCAGTTGTACATTGTTCATTTAGAACACCTTCAATTTCAGCAAAAAGAATTTACAGGCCAAAATGATACAGCTTGTTTCCAAAAATATTTTATTAAATCAATACATCTGATCACATAGAAAGACTTAACTCAGACATGAAATATCTCAAACCAACTTGTAACACAACGTTCAACTCAGGATATGACAGCAATTGGTTAAAAGTTATCCTTTTCAGGAAGCCCAGTCAACTGCAAAAAAAGTATCAACTTTGCTGCAATAATAAAACATAATCTGGGCCCTCTTTTCTCCAACAATTCATTTCTTTGAGGGTTTTTTTTTTTAGCGAATCCTTTTCAGGTTTATTGCTGCCTTTGAGATCATTGTCCTGCTGATGATCCAGCTTGGTTCAAGCTTCAGCTGACTATCTTGACTCAATGATACTCTGGTATACAGAGTTCATGGTCAACTTAATGACAAAGAGGTGATCTGATTCTGTATCTGAAACAATAAAACTACATGCACTGAAAACACCTATCCTACAACTCAATCTGAAAAAACAGATTAAATACAGTCAATAAAACATGCCTGGCAAAAAACGACCAGTTATACAACTGAACAAATCCGTAAATAAAAACAATGTTTTAAAATTAAAATACAAAAATTAACTAAAGAAATGCTGAACCCAACAAGTGGAGACTGTTGCTCTCAATTACAACACAATATTCCATAGCCATTAGCTGTACAGTTTGAGTATTTATAGATAAGCCATTTCCCCTCTAGTGTGGATTCTCATGTGTCTGTTTAAATCTCCCTTTTGGCCAAATCTTAGTCCACAGATATCACAACAGAAAGGTTTGTGTCCTGTGTGGATTATCAAGTGTGAGTTTAAATCTCCCTTTTGGCCAAATATTTGTCCACAGAGATCACAACAGAAAGGTTTCTGTCCTGTGTGGATAATCATGTGTGTGTTTAAATGTCCTTTTTGGCCAAATCTTTGTCCACAGAGATCACAACAGAAAGGTTTCTGTCCTGTGTGGATAATCATGTGTGTGTTTAAATGTCCTTTTTGGCCAAATCTTTGTCCACAGAGATCACAACAGAAAGGTTTCTGTCCTGTGTGGATTATCATGTGTGTGTTAAGATTTGATTTCTGGCCAAATCTTTGTCCACAAAGATCACAACAAAAAGGTTTCTGTCCTGTGTGGATTCTCATGTGTTTGTTTAAGTTTGATTTATGACTAAAGCTGTGTCCACATAGCTCACAACAGAAAGGTTTCTGTCCTGTGTGGATTATCATGTGTGAGTTTAAGTTTGATTTATGACTAAAGCTGTGTCCACAGAAATCACAACAGAAAGGTTTCTGTCCTGTGTGGATAATCATGTGTGTGTTTAAATGTCCTTTTTGGCCAAATCTTTGTCCACAGAGATCACAACAGAAAGGTTTCTGTCCTGTGTGGATTATCATGTGTGTGTTAAGATTTGATTTCTGGCCAAATCTTTGTCCACAAAGATCACAACAAAAAGGTTTCTGTCCTGTGTGGATTCTCATGTGTTTGTTTAAGTTTGATTTATGACTAAAGCTGTGTCCACATAGATCACAACAGAAAGGTTTCTGTCCTATGTGGATAATCATGTGTGAGTTTAAGTTTGATTTATGACTAAAGCTGTGTCCACAAAGATCACAACAAAAAGGTTTCTGTCCTGTGTGGATTATCATGTGTTTTTTTAGGGTTGATTTATGACAAAAACTGTGTCCACAGAGATCACAACAGAAAGGTTTCTGTCCTGTGTGGATTTTTTTATGTCTGCTTAAAGTTTTTTTTGTAATAAATGTTTTTCCACAGACTTCACAGCTAAATGTCAGTCCTATCTGGACTTTCCTTTGTGAGTTGACATTTTTTCTCTCTTTAAAACACTTCTTACTCTCCAGATAGCTTGAAGACCCTATTTCTGAATCTGCCATGTGCGTCTGAACAGAGCGACGGTCAAATGATTGTTCAGCAATCTCAGAGGAGCGAAAAGGTTTAACAATGTTTTCATTTGACTCTGCAGCTCTGGTCTCCATCCAATCATTGTCCATGTCCTTAGTTTTCAGCTCAGAAACAGGGTGCTTTACATCATCATCCTCCTCTTCATCCTTCTCAGTGTCTTCAGTCTTTAAGGAAATGGAACCATCTACATGATCTTGTATCCTGATAGATTGTCCCACGTCGTTCTTTTCTGGAAGCTCTCTGGCTTTAATCTGGTCTGGATAAAGCTGCAACAGCAGAGGAGACTCTTTATCATCCTCGATCTCTGTGAAAGTAGCACTGACTGGAAGCTTGAGCTGTTCTCCCCCCAGACTGACGCAGATTCTCCCCTGTTCCTCCTTTATGTCCTTTGGGTCAAGCAGATCAGCACAAAGCCTGTGGACTTCAGGAGCTTCTTCTTTAACCACCTGCTTAACATCTGCAGGACATATGGAAACACATTGTGCATATTAAAAACCACTTTGATTGCAGCCTGGTCTAAGTTTAAACATTTCTTGTAGGGCATTAACATAAAATTCTCACCAGATGTGGCAACTGTCAAATAATTCTCAAAAATAGTAAACTGACGCTCCAAGCAGCCTTAAATGGCCTTTGCAACCAAGTGCCGCTTCGGTCTGTGTTGCAATTCAGCAGCATGTGTCCTGACGAAGACCAGGAGGCGGGAACACATTACACCGGTCTTAAAATCACTGCTTGGCTCCCTGTGTGTCTTAGGATCAATTTTAAGGTTCTTTTAATGGTTTTTAAGCGTCTTAATGGTCTTGGGCCTTCTTATCTTTCAGAACAGTTTTTACCATATGAACTTTCGCGGTTTCTGCGCTCCTCTGGCAGCAGTCTCCTTGTCATCCCAAAAGTCAGGACACACACTCATGGTGAGGGGTCTTTCCAGTTGTATGGCCCTCACCTCTGGAACAGGCTGCCAGAGGACCTCAGGGCCGCAGAGAACATTCACGTTTTTAAGACCAGGCTCAAGGCTCACCTTTTTAGCCTAGCTTTTAATTGATTATTAGTATCTGCTTAATTGCTCTGCATGTTTTACTTGATCGAACTTTATCAATGTTTTACACTAAATAATTCAAAATTTTATCAGTGTTAAAATGTTACCAGTGTTTTACTAGTTAATCTAGTTATGAACTCTTTATTTTAATATTTTTAAATGATGTGATGAATATGATTATATTTTATCAGTGTTTTACCATCTAATCTTATCACATTTATTTATTGTTTATTTTTATATTTGAATTTGTTATCTTAATCCCTGTTCCAGTGTTTCCTCTGTGGGAGCCCTCTGCCCCAGGAGCGGGGGTTGGCTGCAGCTGCCTGGGTGCTCTCCAGGTGGAGCTTGGGTGGAGGTGGGGGTCTTGGCCTTGCCTCCACAGGGCGTCCTGTGTCTGTGCCTAGGTTGCTGCTGTTGATGTACTGCTGCCGGTTCAGATGGCTCCTCTGATGGCGTTTCCTTGCATGGCTCATCTGCACTTGGCCCATTGTCCCTTTTCACCGTTGCTTTTAACTGTGTGTGTGCATGGGAGTTGGGTTAGGGGAAAGGGGGGGTATAACTTTGACCATGCTTTTAAATCTGTGGGAGAGGGATGGGAATGTAGTTTTATGTGGTCATTTTAATCTGTAAAGATCTTTGTGATGCAATTTTTTATGAAAAGCGCTTTATAAATAAAGTTTGATTGATTGATTCAGTGTTCTCATTTTAATGAAGTTGACAAAGCTTATGATGTTGCTTAAAACCTCATTTAGTTCGGGACGGAGCTGACGTGATGCAAGTGCTTCCCTGTGTATAACACATTGGGGCCATTT
This sequence comes from Valencia hispanica, assembly GCA_963556495.2. Taxonomy (NCBI): domain Eukaryota; kingdom Metazoa; phylum Chordata; class Actinopteri; order Cyprinodontiformes; family Valenciidae; genus Valencia; species Valencia hispanica. The sequence continues at coordinate 17,409,484 of OY747703.1, forward strand.
GGTGAATCCATCCTGATGAGGGCTTTCAGCCCGTTCCTTCTCCCCGCCATGGTCTGCACCCCATCAGCGCAAACGGCGACACAGTTTTCCCACTTCAGTTCGTGCTAATTTACGTACCCCATCCATCAGCCTGAAGAGCTCATCAGCTGTAGCTCTTTTTTGTTCGTATTTACAAGAAAGCAGGTCTTCACACAGCGACCTTGACATGTCAAAACGGACATAAACAATAAACAGTCTCTTATTGCTGTCAGTGACCTCATATTTGTAAAGCAAAATGGTCCTCTGTAAGATGTTCTATGAGGTGTTCTGGGAGGGCGTGTGATTTGAAAGAGGGACGGCATTCAGTGTCTCAGCACTAGGGCTGCAACAATGAATCGATAAAATCAATAAAATTCGATGATAAAAATGCGTTGGCAACGAATTTCGTCATCAATTTGTTGTGTAGCGTGATTACAACGCCATATGTGGTCGCCAGTCGCGTAACTTTTTTTTCCCGCGTAACCTTTATTTAGCAGTCAATGCGAGCAAATTGCCAAATCGGCTGTAGGGTGCAGCGCAAAAGGCAGACACACACACATGGAACTCTCAGGATCTGTTTCCCCTAGGCTAAATTGGTCAAATAAAATGTTGATTTTTTTTTTAACTGCAAAGAACTTACTTATGTTTAACCAGCCATTTAAAACCCTTTTTCATTTATTGTCATTTAATATTTCAACACCTGTAAGACATTTGAGGTGATAGCATGTTGTTTTGCGCACTATTGAACTGTTTTCAAATAATGTTCTGTTGTTAAATAAAGTGAAGGAAGGAGAGGAAAAACATTTCCGTAGCAATTTATAAAATTTTCCCTGCTCATCCCATTAATCGAGTTGAAACCCCATCCGATTCATCGGTGATCCAAATAATCCTCTGTGGCAGCCCTACTCAGCACTTTTTTCCCTTAGCATTATCGTGACCATGTCCAATGCAGCAGAAAGTATCAGTTCCTCTGCTATTGTGAGGCTTTTTGCACCTTGTGATGTGGTGGGCAACTTTGTAGGAGGCCAACAGTGCCTTTTTATTTATTGATGTTGCTCTCACAAAACGACCAGCCTGTTGGCGGTACTCATCGATTCTCGGTTATGTTAATAAGTCATCAAATGGCTTATTAAACTCTTGATCCCCAGGGTCTATCCAGGGTCTCTCCAAGCTCCTAGCTCAAATAGGACATGCCCAACATTAATTTAGTTTTTCTCTGCAATGACAAACTCTGTGTAAACAATCTTGGCATCAAAATGAAGCCAGTGTTTGTGAGATGTAATCAGAGATGTACAAATTACAGCATATGTTACTGTGCCAAAGTAACTGTAGCTGGAACATAGACAAATTACAAGATAATTTATTCGCGACTAATTTTATTCTCATGTTACAGTATATAGCCTAATACAATTTAAAATATGCTCCAGTAGAATATAAACTGCAGAAAATCATAAACCAACATGTGGAGATTACCTATACAAAGATTCATGTTGATGAAATGAAGTGGAGCAAAGTTACAGAGGCTTTAGTGAAAAAATAGCACATTTCGGCACAAACAGTGAAAGTTTCAATTTCTCAACTCCTGATCTACTGATTGTATTCAAGTTCAATTATATGCCTAAAAACAAACTGTTTTTTATATTTATCATCCTATTTAAATAACACTATAACACAGAGTTAGGCTCGACTCCAACTGAAAAACATTTATTCAAATTCCAAATACAACAAAACTGTGAAATATACATATGAAATGGATAACAAAACTGATCACAACCCCCTCCCTTTATCAATGCAAATGGTCTTATATGAATGTGCTTTGCATGCAGTATACAATATGTATACAATATGATTGTAGTGGCCTGATTTTGCACAGAAGACCCTAATCAGGAGTGGGGTTTTTTTTTTCACTGTCATCATTGTTCACAAAGCTGAGGTGCAATGACCACAAGATTGTCTTAAACTGGTTTCTCTGCATAGTGTTACGGGATAATTGAAAATTATATGGCCACTCACCCCTCCAGTAGTCAGCTCTGTAAAAAAGACTTGTTTGTTAAAATCTTTGCTCTGTAACACAAAGACACACCCAAACAAAATTAGAAAAATCTTCAGCATGATCCAAAGTTTGTGATGGGAGCAAATTCACACATCTAATTTGGATATTATGACATCATCAGGCATTGGCAATATTGGTTTGGAATACACACTCATACCTATGGGCAATTTTGAAAAAACAATTCACCTAACAGTCATGTTTTTGGACTGTGGGAGGAAGCCGGAGTACCCGGAGAGAACCCAGGGAGAACATGCAAACTCCATGCAGAAAGACCCCAGGCCGGGATTCAAACCCAGGACCTTCTTGCTGCAAGGTAACAGTGCTACCAACTGCGCCACTGTGCAGCCTTTTACAGATGTTTATCTTTTTTACATTGTTTAAAACTTACTTTATTTTGAATATTTTTATTTTTCTATATAGGCCTATGTATTTTCTACATAATGTATTTTTAGTATTTATTGGCATTTTTTTCAAGAACAGGCAGACATATCTGTGTATTTCCTTTGTTATGAGGCTCCATTAGTCCATTCAATGCATAAAACAACAGAAAGGAAATTATTGGGCTCAGAATTTTACAGATCCATCCTCAAAATAACCAACAGGCTCATCAGATTGTCTTATCCACTATTCATGCTCTTCATCAAACCTCGCTATCATCGGGAAAGTGAACTTTACTGCTGTTTACCAGCTTATTAGCAGTCTGATTTCTCTCACGTTTTCCACGATGTCTGCTGCCATTTCCTCTGATTTTTACATTCCCGCTTCTTCTGTCACGATTAGCGTTATGACCTCCCCTGCTACCCGATCACACACCTTTCTCCCAGTGGGAGAACGTGACGAACAGCATCGCACCTGTTGCTGATGTGTAGCGGCATGGCAAACGGGACCGGCTGTGCGCTGTTTGAGTTTCGCTTTCTTTCTCCCTGGACAACTGAACATCTTGATCAGAGGGTAAATATTCCTTTTCAGAATCTAAATCAGCCATTACTTCACGGTGGGGAACTCAGACGTTTCGGCATCATAAGTTTTATCTTTCTAAAACTCGTTCTCTCTATGCCGTGACAGCAGCAGCTGAACGCTGCCTCCCCCACTGGCGGAGCTGCATAAAAAGCTGATTTACTCCAAAAGTTTCCACAACACACCCAAAAATGTGGCTGTAATTAAAGTTACAGATCTCCACCATCTCCTGATGTAAAGCAGCTGTGGCTCGTTAAAGGCAGCAATATTGCGACCAGGGCGCTCAAAGAGTTAAAACAATTTTTGCACATACAAAAAAAAAAAAATCTGGGCTACGCCACTGATCTTCAAACCTAAATCCGCCCCTGATCAGGAAACCGTAGACCTAAACTATTTATTTTGGAACTTATTTGTCAGTTTGGTCATTTGCTTAGTGAACATATGAAAAGGTGGACAGAAAGGCTGGAGCAGCACATTGTAGTAGGTGTGTTCCATTTTGGGTGCCTCACAATTTCGATGTGGTTATAAAATTATTATTTCTGTTGCATATTTTTTCTTCATTCCTTCCATGGCTAGTTTCTACTCTTAAATCCATTCAGTTTCCATTAATGGAAGTATCCAAACCATTTAAACTTCCTGTCTTTTGTTCATGTCAAACTACAAATAAAACCAACACATGTCCAAAATGTGTTTCACAATCATATCAAGGTCATATTTTCAACGAAAGCTAAAGTAAATGTGTGTTGGCAATTTAAATATAACATAGGGTGACCCTATTTTGATTTCCATAAAAGAGGAACCTTTGTCCAATCCTTAAACACATCAACCGTATTCTGTTTACTTAAAGAATACTTTTGATTTTAACATATTTAAAGTAGTGCTGTCAAGATATAAAAAAATTAATCAATAAATAATATAAAAATAAAAAAGATTTTAAAAAACATTGAGATTTAGTATTTATGAGCTGTAATTAGTCTAATTAATCTGTTTTTTAATTGCACCTAATAATAATGCTGAGAAAAGCCCTTATCTTGAGTTAAATGCATTACATTATTGTGGCAGAACAAATATATATCAAAAAAGTGTCTTTCTGAAAACCTTTACTGTTTTTAACAGACTTAAACAGATGCAGTCAGAGCCATTTACATTTCTCAGTTTTTGAGACTAGTCCCAGTGCTGACTGCAGCTTTGGCATCTAGCATGAGCGATTCGTTAGCATTCTGGACTCAGTGGGGGTAAACATCTGCTCTGAGCGAGTCCAGCTGGACCTGGACGGAGGGGTGGAGCTGCTGCACACAGACTTGCTGCCTGCTCTAAGCGCTGTGACGTCTAGGACACACATTTCGCGTATGCGTGGACGCACGCGAGCCCCAGCGTAACCACAGTGCTGCGCAACGCAAGACCTGCCGCACATGCTGCGTTTTTGCGCACTGCAAATGAGAAGTTAAATTCAGAGAAATAGGGTAATATTGGTTGTAATAACGGTAATATTCAATTTACAGCTTCCTAACACCAAAACCAATTCCCCAAGACTACAGATACAGCCATCAACTGTGTTTAGTTGTTCACTGTACTTCCAATATATATGCGTGTGTGGCATTGTATAAATTTCATATTTATTAAGTTTAGTGTATCACTTTTAAAAGTGTCTAAAATGACATTGCATGTAAAAATAACCATATTTCTATGCATTTCCTCTTGGAGACAAGACCTATGCTCGACGTGCACGTCAAAAGATACGATTGATTCTACTTCAGGTTGCGCACATAACTCCCTCGAGCTGTGCCTCGCGCGTAGGATGTGTGGCCACTGTCAATTCACTGCAATGAAAGCTAAGTGAAAACGTAGGGGGGGAAAAACGTTTACGCATACGCAAGATGTGTGTCCCAGGCCTGAGACGGAGAGCAGTCCACATCACCACCGCTGCTCAGTGAGAGTAACAAGGATACTTACTTCATCTAAAGGTCTCCAATAACCCCAAAAAGAGTTGCTAGATTTGTTGCTGGTTGTTTTTTAAGAGGAATCGCTAGAGGGGTTTAAATATTCACTACATATAGTGACAAAGTCACTAAATTGTCAACACTGTCTCCAACACACCGCTCCTCCTCACTCCTGTTTCCCCTCTTCACTAAAAATGGAAGCGTCAGCTCATGATGAGCAGGTCTAATGACAATCGATGTCCACTTCAGGGTGTGGTCAAGCACAAGAAGCCCAAAGCTCAAAAACTGATTTTGGTTAAAGGCAACTTGCATGCAGAAATATAATGAGTAACTAAACCCCAAAACAACTTTTTTTCCCCCTATAAACTGTATAAATGGGTCTTTACCAATGCAGTCTTTCAGTTTCTGGGAATTTTTTTTTACATTTTTGTGTAAACTTGTTTAATTCTACACATTTTGGTCTAAAAACGTCTTAGTGCTGCCCTCTTAGGGTTGAACGGTGGCTACTGCATTTGAATTTTGTGATTGGCGGAGAGCGGTACATCTTTACGTCACAGGCAGTGACTGTGTCACAGCAGCCATGGTCTCACAGACACGCCCCGTGGGTTTGGGTATAAAACTATCAGACATACCGCCCCCGTGGTGAGTTTGGAGTGGGATTGCGTTTTTCAGGTTACCATTATTATCACATTAGCACTTAGTTAGCATAGCTAACATACTGTTTTGAACATTAGCCTATGTTAGCATTACCACTCAGAGACTGGACCCATCCTGTCTCTCTCTCCCTCAGCAGCAGCGCCAGCCACGGGCAGCGCTGAATCAGCGCCCTGAGCCAGCGGCTCGAAGCCGCTGAGCTCCATAAAGCCTCCCTCTACTCCTCTACCTGACGACGGAGGAGATCCGCTGGTTCAGGGCGCCGAGCCAGCGCCGCTCGAGCTCGGTGTTGCTGAGGCAGAGGGAGACTGGAGGAGTCCAGTCTCTGAGTGGTGATGCTAACATAGGCTAATGTTCAAAACAGATGAATGTTGATCAGATCGATCAGTCGCAAAACTGCCAACGTCGCTTTGGTCACTGTCCATGTTTCAGTGTCAGATTAAGCGAGCTGTGTGTGTGCGTATATATATATATATATATATATATATATATATATATACACACACACACACACATACATATACACACACACACACATATACATATATTATATATATATATATATATATAGCAAGAGGAGATCTGAGAAACAGATCCAGCATTATTCATATTAAAATTAGTTTTCATTATTATAAAAAAAAAATATTTTACTCTGCATTTATTTTCCATTTATGACCAAATGCTTTATACCATGTTCACAGTGCACGCTTTGCTGCTGTCAATAAAAGCGCACAAAGCGACTAGTTTGACGCGTATAAAGTGTTATATTAATAAATAATAATAATGAATAATAAATAAACGCCTTTTCTTGACTTGGCATTTCTCCAAGATTCTACAGTAAAATTCTGAAATATGTATTCTGGTTATACTATAGGACACCCTTTACCATAATCTGAAGAGTTTGTTGTCACCTCTTAGTATTTTGCTGTAAAATTATAAAATCTGTACTTGGGATATAGAATGGAAAAGTATTATGTAGGCAATTTAAAAAAAGCATTTTTTATAGTTAATCCTTTTCATTCCTCTCTCTTTCACTGTTTTCGCCTGAAAGGGCGCCCCAGTGTTCTATTATCGTAAAACACCATGTATGCGCGAAGGTAATGTTTATAAGAGCCCTAGCGGCGGATGGCTTGACCGTGTATTTCCAAGTGTCGGATCACCTGACCGCAGCCCGAATCCATGTAGGCCTCCTCGTTGGAATCTGTTTACTAAATGCGGCCACCGCGTGGGTCTAAATCGATCACGTAGCAGCAGTTTTACTACTTCCTCATTACGCTCAAAACGAACTAGTACCGAATCAAAACACCGATTGTAACAAAATGAGAAGTTTAACTTCTAACTATGAACAATTGATCTGAAACATTATTTTAATTTGTGACAATAGAAATATATTCGTACCACAGCATTCCCTGTTTTACGTCTATGGGCTACATTTGGGCTTTACGAAGCTAAACCATTTTCCTAAACTGTGGCTGACTAAAAAAAGAAACCATACAAACCTAATCTGTGCAGCAGAACCTTCGGGTTGAAACGAGCCTCCATTATGTCTTTAGATGTTGGTCTAAACTCTTGTGTGCAAAGTCAGGGTTTTTTGTCTTGTCTTCTACTTCTTCTTCTATTGGTGTTTAATGGTGGTTGGCAATTAACTTTTAGTGGCATTACCGCCACCTACTGTTAAGGAGTGAGAATCAGGATTTATCTACTCTACCTCAAAATGGAAGGAAAAAAATCACCTCCCCATGACATTAAATTCTATAAAACAAAACATAATAAAATCCTAGAAAATAAATGTGTACATATAAGAAACTTCAAAACAACTGGGTAACAATAATTTCCCCCAACACTTCAGACAACTTGTACCTTATTTAAATTTTTTCAAGATTGTGTTTGAGAATATATCTTTGGTTTCTGTATTTCTTGCAGTGAACCATAATATGCTCTAATCTTCCTTCCTGATTATTTCATATTTTGAATAATGAATTGTTTAATCCAGTGTGAACAAACCTTAATCTTGATATTATTATATCTTCCTTCCTGTTTAACCAACCATCCCTGATCATACCAACTTTCCCTTGTATTTTATAATACCATCTTCCTTTCCTCTCTTCTTCCCATTCCTTCTGCCAGCTTTCCTTCAACTTCTGTTTGATAATACTTTTAATTTCTAGTTTACTGGAATTGATTATTATATCCACATTTTCATGTTTAGTAGTTTCCTTTGCTGTTTTATCTGCCATTTCATTTCCAATCATCCCACTATGAGCTGGGATCCACAAAAATACAATTTCAAGCCCATTCTTTGTATCCTGTATAATGTTTGCTGTATTTCTATTAAAATATCTGGTCAATCCCCCGAATGACTGTTATATAAACTATGCAAAGATGAATTTGAATCTGAACAGATTATTGTTTTGAGTGGCCTAATTTCCTCTGTCCATTGTAGAGGTAAACTAATTGCTGTCATTTCTCCTGTGAATACTGATAAACCATCACTAATCCTTTTACCCACACAAACCAGCCGTGGCGTTGTGGGTGGGCCTACTGGGCCTGGGCTCACCCACTTGCACTTGGGCCCACCCTGAGTAACTGCCAGCTACACACACACACACACACACACACACACACACACACACACACACACACACACACACACACACATATATAATATACATATATATGTATATATATATATATATATATATATATAAACATTGTCTTGAGAACTTTGTCCAATCACAACAGGTCAATTTACGTTAACCAATACATTCATTTTGTTCAAGTACGTCATCGTCAAGTACTTCCGATCATCAGACTCATATGGTCTGATGAACTCCTGTTGAGAATATTTTAATTACAAGCATAAGGTTGTTTCTTCTGTCATCACAAGAATGTTAAGAATAAGGCAAGAGGTGTGACCTCGACTTCAGATCAAAGGGTAAAACAAAACACAATGCATTCTTAGTATGGAATAACTGGTTTAGACTGGGTTTAAATGGGGTTTATCTGTGTGTGCTGTGCTCTTTGAAGATATCCTTCTTTAAATGTCTATGTAGGGTGATGACTAAAGGAAATTTGCCCTCAGGACAGGGCTGCATTGGTCACAGGACACTCTCAGATAGCTGATAGCTGATAAGTCTGACACTGTTTAAAGATGTTCACATTCTGTGTTTTATCTAAACTCAAGTTAAATGTTAATGAAATTAAAGGGCCTATGTATTTTACTTTTAAGGTACATGCACTCCAAAAAGAGATGCCTTAAAAGAAAATAGCATAGGTGGATGTAGTAACAAGTATTGAGATTCCTCTAATCAATTAAAGTTTAAAGACACCAATTATCTAAAATATCTCACACATAGAATGTGTGAGAATTAACTCAACAGGTCTAGTCCTTGATTATACTTAGGACATGCGTAAGTTTTAACACAACTGTTCTTCCAGAGTAAGTTTAATACTTTATTGAGAAATTGGGATTTGTTGTTTTAAGTGACTACATGGGTGTGAAGACTTTTTACCTCAGGGGAAATTCTTCCAGTAAGCTGATAAGAACTTTTAGAAGCATAGCATTATCACAAGAGGGAACCTATCCAGGCCCGGCCCTAACCAATTTGGTGCCCTAGGCAAGATTTTAAGTGGCGCCCACTTGCATCGCAGTACAATACTTGCACTGCTAGAGTACATATACTCACAAGAAACTTAATAGCTTTGTTTTAGACATTCTTTTATTTAAATGAAACAATTGCACATTCAAAGCCAGTCAGCTGGGTCTATTGGAGCAACAGAAGGTCAGCTTGATGCTGCTGCATACCTGCTAGTTTGTGCTGCTGAGGTGGAGGCGACAGAAGGATTGGCAAGGGTGGGACTGAGAAACCTCAGCAGCGCATCTGAAGACAGAAGAGGAGTATGTGACACCAGTCTAATAATAAACACATGATTTAAAAAATACAATAAAATTAAATAATATAAATGACAAACCTAGAGATAAATAAATGATGTAGACCATAGTATATAATATACAATGTATTTTTTCAGATACAAATTATATTAGTAATTCATATTAGTAACAATTTAAATTTTATTATCATTACAATGAAATTCTAATTAGCAGAATGAAAAGAATCAGTAAACTGCATTATAATATTGCATGTGGGAATGCTAAGTTATGCTCTAACATTAATGATGTAAACTTTAACACAGGTGTAAAGTTTAGCATGATAAACACACTTTATAGACAATATGAGCTGTAACACAGTTAACAGCTGGCATTACAACTATGGAATTATTAATGGTATTTTGATTGATTATTACAAGCTGGGAAAACGTGAGATAATGATGCCAATGAAATTAACATTAATACACCTGCTGATTAGATCTAATATTTACACATTTGTCCGAGAAAGGTACTCATGATACTATTTTCCATAATAATAGCGCTAGGCTTATCTGTTAGAACCATTGACTGTTAATATTTTGGTTAGAAATAGCAGATAGCGCTGGCTATTTATAGATTAGCTAATCATACATGCTAATGGCTAATGGCATTATTGATCATTGTTCTGTAACATCAAAATAATATCATTAACATCATTTTTACTGTAACATTACCTTTGTCTTTGTCGCGTTTTTCCTCCTCTTCTTTTCTTTTTTTCCTCCCCTGGGCACCAGATAATTTGGGACGCTTTGACATATTAACTTTTTTTGAACGAAAACCGAATGGCGGGTAAAAGAAGTCTGATTGGTGGAGGTGGTTTCCCCTCCTGCTTTGCGGCGCCTCATGTTGTGTTCTGCACCGTGAGCTAAGTGTATGTGTGATCCCTTCAAGTCTCCCCCGGTCGCGGTATAGTAATAAAATATAAGAGAGAGTCATCGTCATGTAAATCCCATAATGCTCCTCTCGTCACAGTGTCAATAATACGTAAAGTCACTAACGTGTCTCTGGTGCCCCCAGGGTACATGGCGCCCTTAGCATTTGCCTATACTGCCTATGCCACGGGCCGGCCCTGCTGTCACCCATCGGTAGTCCAAAACCTAAATCTACAGGGAGTTGAGGTTGACAGCAAAACATAAGCTCGTAAGGGGAGAATCCCGTTGCATGTACAAGTGGCTTAACATGACATTTCCAATGGTGGTTTTTTTGGTCAGTCAATGTTCCGAGCATGTCTAACAGAGTTCTGTTAAAACGTTCCACTGGGTTTCCCCTGGGGTGGTATGGAGTCTTGTGGGTCTTGTGGATTGTTACCATCTGGCACGGGTCTCTAATGACCTTAGCCTCAAAGTCTGTGCCTTGGTCACTATGGAGTTTCACAGGAAACCCATAGTGAACCAGAAAGTTGTCCCACAGAGATTTGGCTACTGTCATGGCCTTCTGGTTCGGAGTTGGCACAGCAATGGCATACCTGGTGGTCAGTCATCACAAGGATATCCTTGGTGCGCCCATCTGGTTCCACCTCCCTTTGGTCCAACTTGGAAGAATGGGGAGGTGGTGGAGAGGATTTAGATGCAGGCAGTGATGTTTGTGACTTTAATCCTGCTGATGCTGTAGTCAGCTCAACCTCATCCTCTTCCTCCCCAGTTTCAGTCTCACTACCAGCTTCAGGTCTCGTTGCTCCACCCTTTCACAGGTAATGGCTGATTTGTTCCATCACTGTTTTAAGAACAGTTTCAAAACTCATACTACTGTGGTCGGCCATTTCCTTGAGCATGGCAATAAAGTCAGGAGGCGGACTACTAACTCCTGCTGTAGCACTATACTCACTAGTTAGAGACTTAAGGTGGAAAACATGTTCAGAGACTAACTGGGATGTGTGTGTGTATGGTACAAGTGGTTCTATGAGTTGAAATGCACTTATCTCTTCAAACTCTATGATCGGGTTTTTATTAAAAGTACTTGCATGATCAGTCACGGTCAGAATGTTTTTCAGTGTACCATACTTTCGCAGATGCTCCAGAATTTCTTCATCCGCACTGGCATTAGTCACACCGGACATCAGAACAGAATATGCTGGGTTAATTCCAGACTGCAACACAAAATCCATGACTGATATTTGAAAGTCTTTTTTCCTTTATCCACAAGATTTGACTCCTGGCTAGTTCGCCACTATGTAACGCTTCATTGAATAGGCTGTGCGCTAATTTGATTACTGCCAGTAGATTGAAATGGTTGGCGATCAGAAGAGGGTTCGGCTACGGAGGCAAGACAGCGAATGGAAAAAAAGAAAAAGCACTGACAACCAATGGCTTTGGTTCAAAAAGTGTGTTAAAGCTCTTAAAGTGAAACACCAATGCATCAATACAAAATGAACAAATAGAAGGTGATATATTTACAAGAAGGGGAAGAAAAAAAAATGTAAACACTATAATTATTATATATATATATATATATATATATATATATATATATATATATATATATATATATATATATATATATATATATATATATATATATATATATATATACACATATATACACACACACATATATATCACTCAAGAACTTCCTTATCCAAACTCAGTTCAGAGCTTAGTTCATTCATCACAAGATGCATTTTCCTTGTGAAAACCGGTTCTATTCAGTTCAAGTTCTCTCGTGGGTAGCTCGCTATCCAAGGTTGAACTGAGGAAGATCCAGTGGAGGAATTAAGATTAATAAAGTAATTTTGAATTTGAATTATCCAGAATGGGAAAAACTAACACACAAAGAAGAAAATAGCCACACACAAAAACCTGACTCCATAAAACAAGGCCAGAAAGGAACTATTAGTCAAGTCAAACTATTTACAAGAAATAAACCTTAACAAAAGTTAACAAAACTAATTATTTCAAAAATTAAGTCAACTAAAAAGAAACACAATAGTTACATTAATTATATACATGGAGAAATGCAAATGAAAATTAAGATGAAGCTTCACTGTAACTTATCCGAAGAATTCTTTAACGAATTTAAAGGTTTAACGTTAACGTTCAGCAATTGGAAAAAGGGAAGAAGGGATGTGCGATAATGAGTGATGAAGTTAGTACAAGTCAAATAAATAACATTATTAAATGGATGAATTATGAATGGTGCAGCTCACCAGTACTCCACAACTCAAGGAGGAACTTATGTCCTTTAGAATAACGCAACGCGGTTAGAATCCTGCTTCTCTTCTTGTAGGTTGAACAGTAGGAAGGTAAACCAGCAAACAGCAAGGTAAGTATGAGTAGTTCTTGTCTTGAGACTGAAACAACATGACACCGAAGGCTGGCAGAGCAGAGCTGAATGCTGGAGCAGCAGCGACTGAATCCAGGTGAATCAGAGCTCACACCAGAACAGCAACAGCTGTCAATTAGTGGAGACAGGTGGGAAAGCCCACATAACAATGAGCATGTCTCAGGAGAATGTCTCAGGAGCTTCAGGGGCCTGTACCATGAAGGTAGCTGAACAAACTCGGGGTTACAGGATTGGTTTTGAGTCAACAAAACCAAACCGATGCAATCAGGCTTTATTGGTACCATAACGTAGCTTATCAACTTTCTCTGTCAACTCAGGCTTTGATCCTTGAGCTATGATTAATCCACACGCGCGTGCACATAAAAGAGTGACGATGACACTGAACAACCAATCGCGTTCGAAATGGATAGAGCGAGAGCTATATACTTTTCAACGGAAGAGCAAGAGATTATTCTCCAGAAATATGAAGAATTTCGAAATATTTTTCAAGCACGCAGTAACAGTATCTGTATGCCAAAGCAAGAGAACAATTGTGGAGGAAAATTGCTGATTGCGTTAATGCGTGGGTTAAACAATTAATGTACATTTATGTAGGCTAAGCATATTAAAAATATATTAAATGCTAAAATGAAAATGTATTCGTGTTGAGATATATATATATATATATATATATATATATATATATATATATATATATATATATATATATATATATATATATATATATTGTATATGTGTACATATATATATATATATATATTGTATATGTGTGTAGATGTATGTAAAATGTGAATGTATAGGCTATTACATCCTAAGAAAGAATGATATTCATTGATTTTTAGATGCAACCCCAACTCCAAACGTTCTTGGCAGCAGATCAAGACAAAATATAAAAATATAATTCAAAGTGGTGAGTATTTACCATAAGCTTTTATTATTTTCTTTGAACATTTAATCACAAACACTTGTTTGCAGCAAACAGAAAAAAATGTGAAATAAGGAAGACTGGGGGAAGGCCACCTCCTCAAGATTACACTGTGGCAGAGGAGTTGGCTCTGAGCAACAACAAGGGCAGCCGATTATGGATGGGATTGGATGTGCTGTACAGTCTGACCCTGGTGCTGGCTCATCTAAGCAAGTGACACTGGGTATGTGTGTACAATGCATTACTAATGTTTTAAAAAAAAGTTAAATATGGCTGACTCTGTGCTGCAGTAGAGGGAAATACAGTGTCCCTGTTGAAGCCAGCACACATGCACACAGTCTCCCACACAGAGGTCAGTATGCAGTAGACAGAACACCAAACATAACCTTCTTTATAACAGTTATGCTTTACATTGACCTTAATTTATTAGGGTGAACCAAACGATGAAGACACTCTGTCTGTGTGTTCTGAGACCGTTGCTGAGGTGAATGCACTGAGCTTTTTATTATGGCACACATTTGAATGTCATAATTAAGTGACTGGCCTTTACACATATCTTTTGTAGGATTTTTCACAACCTGCCCCAGAAACTGAGGCCTCTACCTCAATGGGCTACAGAAGGAATGTGAACAAGGTAATGCTTTAAACCCTTGACATAATTTACAGTCAGTCCTGTGTTTGTAGAAAGTCATGCCACTTTTTGTGATTTGATCAACCTCCATAAAACGTGTAGTGATTCTTTGTGGTGGAATTGTTTCAGGTGGAAACAGACTCAGTCAGGGCCCTGTACAAAAGGAGCCTCGCACTAGACTGCACACTGAAGGAGCTGGACTGTGAGCTGAAGAGGCTCCAAATTAAGAAAATTAAATTGGAGATCAAACAGCTGGAAAAAACAGATCTCAGTATGTGAACTTTTTTTTAACCAAGTAACCCTTTAGTATGAACATTATGAATGTTTATGAATGTAATTTTTCTTGCTCTCTTTCTTTCCCCCTAACCACATGATGACCAATAAAACAGTGTGAGACATATCTGCAGTGTCAGTGTGCTTTTGTTAAGTAAAATATTGTGTTGTGATTGCATCTCTGACAGCTGTGCCAGCTGGGTGGTCAAGTGTGATGGGGTCAATTTCATCAGGGAGAACTTGGTCTGGAGGTGGTAATCGCTCCTTTCTGATAGTGGCTATATTATGCAGAATTGCACATGCAGCAACTATCTGTGATGCCCGCTCTGGTGACACTCTTAAGTGCCTAAGGCAGTTGAAACGTGCCTTTAGGATGCCAAAGGTCATCTCGATCTTGACCCTGGTTTTACTGAGGGCCACATTGAAGCGGTTTTGTGGCCCTGTCTGAGGGTCAGGATAGGGGGTTAGCAAAAACCTCTGGCATGCATAACCTCGATCTCCTACCAACAGGCCATCAAAAAGCCCTGTCATAGAACAGAAAAGGGGAAATTGTGTAAGTTTTGCTATTAAAATTAAAAATTTAAAGTTTACTGTACCAAATTGAACTTGCCTTCCTCAAAGCGCTGACACAAAATAGACTCTTGGAAAATTCGTGAGTCATGCACTGAGCCAGGCCATTTGGCATCCAAACTTGTGATCATGCATTCATGATCACAAGTCATCTGCAGAAGAAATGTACATTAAATTATTGTCCTGTTAGTTACTATTTATTTAAAGATTGATCTCAATGCAAATAAAACTTCACATAGGCTATTTAGTAGCCCTACCTGAACATTAAGGCTGTGAAAGGACTTTCTGTTCACATAATCTGCCTCATGTTCTCCCAAAGCTGTGGAGATCTATTGCTCCTATGACTCTAGGGAATCCTATCATAGGAATTAACGACATATGTTTAAAATCATTCTTAACAGGTAGCTGCTGCAGCCTACTGTATAATAGATTTCTACGTGTGAAATATGCTTTTTTGAAGAAAAAAAAAAAAAGAGTCTGAAATGTTACATTTGTTCATGTGATGTCACCCTATCAAGATATCTTACCAGCAATTTTATAAAAGCCCTCTTTTATGGACATGGTCGATAAATGTCCAGGGAACACAATGAAGCTATTGATGTACCCCTGCAGAGCGAGAACCACCTTTCGAATGGTTCGGCAGACTGTGTTTTTCCCTAGATTCTCTGCATCCCCGACCGCATACAAGTATGTACCACTTGCAAAAAAACGCAACGCAATACATACCATTTGCGGTACAGTCAGGGCATGGCTTCGACGAGTCACATTTGTTATGTGCGGCTCAAGAAGCTCACAGAGATAAGACATTCCTTCCGCGGAAAATCTGTATCTTTCATACAAGTACGCATCAGGAAAGTCAAATGGATTTTGTCTGTCCCTAAAAACTCGTTCTCTACGAAGTGCTCGTCTAACAATTTGCGCGGAGATGTCCACAGGATTTGGGAGAAAAGGTGAAGCCATTGCAACAGAGAACAGACGCTGGGAATTAGTTACGTCACATATATGTTTCTTTGCTCACAGCTGATTGGTCAAACTTCAGTCTGAGATCTTGAATCCAGAACATAACCTGCCCCGGAGCAGGTTAGCCATGCAGTGTAAGATACCATGGCAACGAACACCGATCAAAGCCGTGCTACTTTCATAGTACCTAAAACCCAGGGTTGGCGGAAACTAAGCTGAAACATAGCTGGCTAGCCACCTAATCCGTCTTCATGGTACAGGCCCCAGGTCACGTGGGTTACAAACAACAACAAAAGATAAACAAACAGCAAAGCAGCCAAACTTTAGATGTCAAAAGAGTTGCTAAACGGCAACGACAACAACGAACAAACAAACAGCAAAGCAACCAAGCCTTAGCTGTCAAAAGAGTTGCTAAATAGTAGTGATGTTACGATGTGTGCCGACGCTACGGAGCGTGTGTCGAGCAGTGGAGGGAGCATTTCCACAAAGCGCGTGTCGAGGCCTGCTTCATTTAGGGGAGGAGCCGAAAACGATGACGTCTGAAGCCCCGCTGCCCAGCTGTACCACGTGACTGCACTGTAAAATGTAATTAGTTGACCTTACTTTCAAAAAGTATGCAAACTCGTTGCCTCAAAAAAATTAAGCAAAGTCAACTTAAGATTAGTGAGTCAAAAATGCTTGTTTATTTTAAGTGTGCAGTACTAAATCAAGTAGTACCACCAACAGGTTTTTTTGTGTTCAAGTAACTTAATAGCCATGCTTAGTGTTAACTTAATTTTTTCATTTTGTGTGGATTGCTTGATATAAATTTAACCCCACTTAGAATTACTAAATAACCTACAACTTAACACTTTTAGTTCTGCTCACTCATTTTTCAAGTTCACTTAAATTAAAGAAACCAATTTCCTTTAATGGGTCCTTGTTGCAGCTGCCCAGGTTTGGGTCCAATATGTGGCCTTTTCTCTCCCCCATTTCTTATCTATTTTGCTGTTACTATCTAATAAAGTCTCAAGCAAGAGCACACCACAAACATATAATTTAAAAAGAACACTCACTGGGTTGATTCAGCTCTATTACAACATTTATTCAATGTACATTCAAGTACAAAACAGCAGCTAAACAACAAAGTTGTTTGATTTAACTGTATAAAATGACATGGAAAAAAAATAAAAACACATTTCTGTGAGCTAATTATATGCATGTAACAGTCTCCCAATATTAAACAGGTAAACACCTGATAACTACAGGACTTCAGTGCATGCAAAATCAGTACATTTCTGATCAAAACGGAAAGTACAAAAAATGCTTTTTTGTCCCAAAGTGAGCAGTCCAAGGATTAAACCAACACAAATAAAAACATCACTCCTTGGGGTTTGTGTTTGTACTACATTACAACTATTAAAAGTTTTCCCAAAACACAAATGTAAACAGGACAGCCTTGCTAGGTTCTTTTTTGACATTATCATCTAATAACAACTAACAACTCTTTGCAACAACAACATGGCACTATTTCCACCATTAGCATACATGCATAACATGGTACAGACTTTAATTTTTTCTTTTTTCATTGAGAATGTAAATAAGATAGAACAGTTGCATGAAACCATCAAACTTTCTTAATAACAGGAGAACATTAATGGCTGCAAAGCTTACAAAGTGCTATCTAACAGCCGACGGCTCTTTACCGTTCTAACCCAGAAGACTGTTCTTCAGAGTTAACAATTTCGGTGGGAGGTTTTTCTTTCCCAGTCCAAGCATCACAGTCTGAATGAAGTTGAGTGTATTTGCCATGGATTTTGGGTAATCCAAATGCAATGCATATGTAAGCCCAACCAACAGACAAACTGCCTGAGGCAAGTTTTTAATATGATCCATGACAATACCTCCCTCCAGAATGATGGCAGTGGAGATGGGCTGGAGGTCCACTGAGCTTTGACCCTCGTGAGGACTATCTTCACTGACAACTGTCAGCACACCAACAGTGATGCATTCTAGGGCCTCGTCTCTCGCTGTATCCTACAAAGACACACATTCTTCAGCATTGCAATTTATGCTATTCTAAAACATTAATTTTTAGTGTTGTAATAGTATCAGAGAATATGGCTTTAAATATGTTTTCACACTGGATCGTTACAATAAAACAAAATATATTTGGTATGGTTAAACTAAATCTATGGAGATACAACAAGGTCTATACATTCTCAAACAGTGACAATGACTTTTCAACCCACAAAATACATCAATCACTGTACAAAATGTATGTTGTTAGGTAATTGTTGTGGTTTACCTAAAACAAGTCACACACAAAAGTCGGAGATAATTTAGACAATAAGCTCTGCAGAGGTAGATGTGGTTCAATCAGTTCTGCAGAGGGAGACCAGGAAAATACTATAAGGAATGAGCCAACCGTCTGTCTGTTCTCAGCTCCTCGTCACTCGTCTCCCACTGATCTCTCATCACTGGTCTCAAAGAGCATCCCCTCTGCAGGCTCTCTTTATTTAGTCACACTTCATTAACATATTAAAAGAACAGGATGTCATGCACAAGAGCATGTGACTGAAATCAAAATGACATTTAAAAAGTACATTCAAACTATGTGATAAAAACACCCTAAGAAAATAATAATACACCATTATTATTTTCCCTAACATTTCCCCCCTGAAATGTGGTTTTTAAATGTGATCAAGAACAACAAAAAGTTGTTAAATAGGTAACAACTCTAATAATATAAAAATATAAGAATTATAAAAACCAGACAACAAAAGGTTGCAAAATAAGTAGCATCCCAAATTCAAAAAAGGTATTTATGCGAGCTTCACCTAGACATCATCCAATTAATCGCTACCTGAACAGTAGTTTAGATTAATGGAATCATAAAAGGTTTTTACACATGTTAATTACACTTCATCTTCTTCTTTATTTCTGTCTTCATCTTCAAGCCTCTGATTAAGAAGAGAGTATTGGACCATTGTGTTATCATCTTATTCATCATTTGTTTTATACATGGAAGAACACAACTTACAAAAACGCAGAAAAGTATCAAAATTACAATGAATGGCATAGCTATTTTTAAAAGAACCTGATACCACCTGCCAGTTGTCAGCCAGGCCATGAGATCCCATTGTCCATTACTGCTTTCCTGGTATTCTAAAAAGTCAGCTAATCCCTGCACCCGGTCACCAATTACAGTACAAAGTCCACCTTCAGAAGCAAAAAGAGTGTCCAGAGCTACCCGATGTTGCATCAGCATGGTCTTCATCGCCAGTTTTTCAGGATCGTTGGCCAGGATCGTTGGCCAGCAGGTTGGACATTTCAGCAAGGATGTCTGTGATGTTTTCCAAAGTCCACCAAACCTCGTTCATCCGTTTTGTCAGACTTGCAACTCCAACAGGTGGGAACATGGTGTGGAAGATTCCTTTTGCATCACTGTAGAGAGGTTTTCGTCCACCATTGTCAGAGAACGGGTTGAACACTTGTGGAGGGTTGAATTCCCGTTTATTCAGCTCTGTAGGTTTAGAAGGTGCTCCGTTTTCTGTTATGATGTATGAGGAGGGTTGCAGTCGAGCCAAACTACACGTGCCACACCAATCCTTAGGTAGGTAGAGGTAGAAAGTGTGACCACACTTCCAGATGTATCCGTCAGGCGTTCCCATGCCAAATTGGGATTATTTAAGGTGGTTGGGACAGCAGTCATCGATGAGACTTCTTCAGAATGGTGTGGGATCCATGAACAGACATAACAGCTGGTATTGAAACCTAAACGTTTTGCAGTCAAATTAACTATTTGGTACCAGGTGTTCTTGAACGCATGGTGGGTTAGAATTTTAGCTCTTCTTTCCTTTGATGTCTGGGCGTCATCAGGTGTGAGGAAAAAGCAGTGGAATAGAGGCAGGCAAACTGCCAGACAGGAGGGGAGCCAAACTAGTTCATGTTAGCTAGAGGCAAATAAGAGGACTAGCCCTCCAAAACAGAGGTTTGACCACTAAGGGGACAGGGATGCTGTTCTGCTGGGTTTGAGACCAGAGGCCCTATTGGTCACTCTGTCCTTTGTAGCCCAGACTTCCCCACTGTCCCGTGTCTAGTCCCCTAATTGCCTTTGCAATTTGCAGTGTGAGATGTGTATCCACGAGGGTCTCTCAGCGATTTTCACAGCCGTGGGCGTGGTCGGCAGGACTTCAAAAGGTCCTTCCCAGCGGGGACTCGTCCATTTAATCACCTTGATGAATACCCAGTCTCCAGGTTTGATTGGCTTTTCAGGATCCTACAAAACAGAAGGAGAGATAGGCAGATTGTGTGCGCTTTGCACTTCTTTGGCTAGGATAATTATCTTCATGTAATCAGCTAATGTGATTTCTTATACATGTTAGGCATGTTTTGAAGAAATGTTTTAAGTATGTTTCCAGGTTGTATGTTGTAAAGTGTTGCTGTATTATTGATACCATCCCCCCTGTGGAGGCATGGCAAGGCCCATGGCTCACAAACGCAGCAGCTTTAAACAGTGATTTGGGTAGGATGGGTTTATTACGAACTTCATAAAGTCCATTTTCATTTAGAATGGCACCTGTTGTTAATAATTCCTCAATTACTGGTTGAATTCCTAACTCTTCTTCCACAGAGAGGGGATATTGTCTTACTCTGGGTCTAAAATGTGATTTAGCAGTTATTTGAACGGGAGCAATGGATGAGAGTAGGCCCACATCAGTGGGGCTTTTAGACCATAATGTGTCAGGGACTTCTTTGAGTTGCTTTTCTTCCTCTTCAGTCAATAAGAGGGTTTCTGCTTCTGGTCATTCTAATGTTGCAATTTTGGTGGTGCAGTGGAGTGGCATGATTAGGGGCAGTCTATATAAACCTGTGGATTCACTGTATTGCCAACTATCTTCTTTATTTTCTTGCAAAGTTTTAAAATCTGTGGTATTATTTGCTTTTCGCACCATATATTCCAAATCTTTCCAACGTGATTTACTGCTTTTTGTCAGGGATATATGCGGATCTGTAGGCAAATCAAAGAATGGTTTAAGGCTGGTAGGCAGTGTTACTGAGGCAGCTGAATCAGATTTTCCATCAGTAATGATGTATGAGGTGAACACTACAGCAGGTGAGAGTTGCATAAAATAGTCTTGGAACTTGGGATCAGGTTCAGGCCTCAGAGCCATAGTCACATGTAACTGTGATGTAGGCATAATTTGTTTGTCGGGTTCAGGAACTACCTGCAAAACTGTGTCCATCATTGTTGTTGTATCTTTAAGGTTTTCTTTAGGTTCAACTCGTAAAGAGTAGTATAGACCGAGCCCCTGTGGTCTATGAATTGTATTTAGGTAAATGTCATCATTTCCTGTTCTCACAGCTCTCATGCCGTCTCCCACTGGGATAATTGAGATTTTTAGGGCTGACATTAAGTCTCTGCCTAACAAATTGAGTGGACATTGTGGTGAAATGACTATTGAGTTTTTAGAACTTAACCTAGTTTTTGGATCTGTTATTAACACTGGTTTAGATAAAAATGAGCGAGTAGTGGCACCATCTGCTGATTTTACCAAAATGCTTTCTTTAGATTCTGGCAGATTAACGCCAGAAGAGATCACAGTTCTGCAAGCTGCAGTATCACAAAGGAGCTCTATTGTTTGTTCATTAACTTTAAGTGTTATGTAAGGCTTCTCTTTCAGAACATTAAGTAATTCCCAGGCGCCACAGCAGTCTACCACCTCATTAGAGGCGGTAAAAGTATCTAGTCGTTGCTGTGTGAACCGCGAGTGATCTGGGGCAGTTGAACCCTGTGTATGGGTCTGATCTCGCCCTATGCCCCCTCCTCGGCCTCTGCCTCTGCTACATTGATTTGAAATGTGGCCTACTTTCCCGCAGATCCAACACGTGGGGGCAGTGTGACCACCTTGATATCTCCAAGACCCCTGTGGTGTCTATGATGTGTATTCCTTTGTGGTCTAAACCCCCTTCCTTTGTTGTGGTTATCACTTTGATAATAAACTTCCCCCTCATCGTCTTCAACCTGAGTGTGAAATACCTGTGTGTCGGAGTCTGGAGGTTTTGGTTTCTTCCCCTTTCTTTCAATGACACCTTCTGCAAAACGTGCATTGGCCATAAGGGTAGTAAGGTTGCATGTTTCCCATGTCAGAAGGTGATTTTTAATCCAATTAGTGATAGTGGGGTGGAAACTATGTAGCAGACCATTACAGAAATGCCGCATATATGGAGTTTCATCACCATTCTCTTTAGTTAGGCCACTGTGGGTATCATGTTCCTTTTGGTATCTGTATTTAAAATCATCTACAGTTTCCCCAGGCTTCTGTTTTATGGAGGCCATATGCCCATAATCTGGTTTCTTTTTAAACTGTGTACGAACTTTATCCGCTACTGCATCGAATTGTTGCTTTAGTACCCCCTGGAAATCATTCTGAAATTGTAACACAACTCCGGCATCATCTCTTCCTGTGTAATTTCCAGCTACATGGTGCCAGTCTTTCCCCAGCGATGCAGCCATAGCCTGTCCTAATTCATGACCGTTTAACCGGTAGGATTTGACCACATCAACCATATCCTCTGTCCATTTTTCTGGATCCTCCTTATGGCTAGTGATTTGTTCTACAACCTCTTTAACGTCTTTAAGTGACCATGGTCTAAAAACATATCTCGGAGTGCCATCGGCAGATGGTACTTGAATCATAGGGTTGATATTTATTGAGTCCTCTGGTTCACTCTCATAAGATTTATCCTCAGATTTTTTTGGACCTGACTTTGTAATTCTAAGTCTTTGTTTTATTGTGGTACCATTTGTTTTTTCTTCAATTGCAAATTGATCTCTTGGAACAGGAGGATATAGACCTTCCCCTAAAGCCCCCCGCTGGTCTGCTGGGGGTGCTGGTGGAGGTGCATAAGGTTCTCCTCCAACAGCCCCAGGGGGGTCTGTCTGAGCTGTAGGTGGAGATGCATAAGGAGGAGTTTTTTCTTTTTACCTTTAGCGATAAGTGTTTTTGCTTCAAGAACACATACAAGTTCTCTCCATTGGCTTCCTTTAAGCTTCCCATCTACTTTATATTTTTTGCGCCATTTTGTTAGAAACTGAAGATTTTCGGGGTTCTTTTTATACATATATTTTGAATCGCCTTCTAATTTGTCGGTGGAAACATCGTTTCCCATCTTTGCGTTGTTTTTATATAAGCCTTAATGGGTTCTATTAATTGGTCTGGTAAAGTCTGTTGTTAGAATACCAAATAGTTCTATGGGAATAACAACAGTAATTAATATTAAGGTTAAGGTGAATGAAAAAGCAAGAACTATGAAATTAGTCTGTTGATGAGTTAAAGTTAGTGATTTATTCTTTAATTAATTAAAGTAATCTTTTTTTGTTTTTGGTCATTTATTTGAGATTTTTTTTCTTGTACTCAATTTCTGCTAAAACTGGATCGTATAGTTTTTACTCTAAGTGTCTCTCTTGTGCAACTAGATTGAGCCGTCTTATGGCTTTCCTAATCTAAGGATGTGTTGTGTAACCTATAAATCCACACAGTCTCTTGTAGTGCCCGTTCAAACCGTACGTTAACACCGTTAGGTTTCAGGTTGGACTGGCATACATAAAGATTTTGTCCTGTGTCTAATCTTTCTTATACCCACTTAGGGTGCGGTATTTCGTTTTGATTCTGCTGTTTGTGTTTTTACTTCCATACACTGGCGTGCTTTATTTCCCAGCGAGGTGGATTGGTTCGCAAACCTAACCCGTTACAACCGTATATTTTTCAAGGTGGTCAGGTTCGCAGACCTGTACCGTTACACCCCTTTTCCAAGGTGGACCGGTTCGCAAACCAGGTCCGTTACACCCTTCTTTTGTCACTAAACAGTTACGGCTCAACACCTGATATTTTATCAGAGAGGCTAAAGCGTTCTTTAGGCCCAAACAGCAGAATATACCCTGACTATCTTAGAATTTGTTTTGTTAAATGTAAAGGTGCACAAAAAAGACGTACTCACAATGTTTGCCCTATGCGAGTGACTCAACCCGAATCGATCGCACGGGAGCACGCGCAGGGGGTCCTCGTGGAAGTTATGCAGCCGGCCAGTGCAGCAATTCAGCGATCTGGATGTCAAAAACAGCCCTTCGACGGAAACCACGTCGGGTCTCGGCACCAAGATGTTAGGTAATTGTTGTGGTTTACCTAAAACAAGTCACACACAAAAGTCGGAGATAATTTAGACAATAAGCTCTGCAGAGGTAGATGTGGTTCAATCAGTTCTGCAGAGGGAGACCAGGAAAATACTATAAGGAATGAGCCAACCGTCTGTCTGTTCTCAGCTCCTCGTCACTCGTCTCCCACTGATCTCTCATCACTGGTCTCAAAGAGCATCCCCTCTGCAGGCTCTCTTTATTTAGTCACACTTCATTAACGTGTCATGCACAAGAGCATGTGACTGAAATCAAAATGACATTTAAAAAGTACATTAAAACTATGTGATAAAAACACCCTAAGAAAATAATAATACACCATTATTATTTTCCCTAACATATGTTGTATATCGAGCAGATATAATTACATCTATGTCAACACAGGTATAGTTTTATAATCATGCAGACTGTAGGATTACAAATTTAAGAATATGTTTAAGATCTATGGAAGACATTTTCTGCCAAATTTAAATAAATAAAATTATTAAAATGAAAATTAAAACCAGATTAACGATTTCATTACAGAAAACTGTATGGAAAATGTGTGACAAAATTGAGAATGAAATGAAATGATTTCATCACAGTGACAGTGCATCATCCCTGTCAAATTGAAAAATAAAATGCAATTGGTGATTTCACATTTCATTTTCACTAGTCTTGATGCAAGACTGCCAATATTAAAATGAAAAAAATGGTAGTGGTGATATTCGAGTGTGGCACCCATGTTTTAAGCGGTAATGTTTAAGTAAGTAACCCCTCTTTTCAGCACAAAATGTGCAGTTCTTACACGTCCACTGCATAGGAAACGGTTTCTCTTTTTAAAAAATCTGAAAAGAAAGGAGACAATTTTAGCATCAAGCCTAGCAACATAAAAAGACAAAAACACTAACATGCAGTACCAGACTTGAAATACCAGAGCTATAGGAAAAACTAAATCCTTGCAAAAATCTAATTTTTAAGCGTTTAATCACTGAAATTCATTAAGACAAGTGAACAGCAGTACAAAAGGTAAGTGGTAAATGACTCACTTATGTGGTTAGACATCAAGGGAACTGTAGTCCTGGGTATGATAGACTGTAAGTCGAACCCAGAGTATCTATAGAGACAGTCCAGAAATACTAATTACATCAAATATTTGAAATTCAAAATATGCACAAAATATTCTGTATGATTAAATATACTATAATAATTAAATAATTTCAACACACAAGATAGATTTATTTAGATTTTCTCTAAATTGATTTGCTTTTGTTGTAATCCAATTGCTCTGATGCAAGCATAACTTTTACTTTAGCATGCAATAATAATACAGTTATTAGTTGAAAATACCTTTTATTGCTGGGATTATGGAATGTGTGGATTGATCACCATCTGCTTGAGCCTGGAAGGGGACAGTTAAAAAAATACTACAATTTAACACAACCAAAGCTCACAAACAAGTACATGAGAAAACTGTAACATAGGCCTATAACCCACAACGACAGTTCCCAGTATTAAAATGTACATATTATGTACAAGATTACCTTAAAGAATAATGTAAGCCACTGAGTATGCCAGCAAATACGTTCCCTATCATAACAGACTATGATAAATTGAGTGTAAAGATCTTTTCAGACAGGTAAACAGTAAACACTCTTGTCTGTACCAAGTCTGATCTGGGTACTACACGTGGTAACCATGGAAACAGCACAGCTACGAATATCGACTAGTGTTAAGTGCGAAGTGTTAAATAAAAAAAAAAACATTAAGTGACTGTGGTGATATCCCCAATCCTATGTCGACACACAGTGGTAATCCTGTTTTTGATAAACACAGACTTTTATTGTTGGTGGCTAAAGTTAGCTAAATTAGTATAGTCCTAACTTTTCAGACTATCTTAAAATAAAATTATACATCCAGACTTGTTCTGATGTTCTGCCTGACCTTATAAACAACAGTTATAAAGCTCAGGAAACTCACAAACCGCCGGGATCAGTCTGTCATCATGCTAGTCAGTAGCAGCTAACTTACTCGACGTCAAAAGTTACTTGCATGGCGGGTGGGCGCGTGCGCGTGCGCGTGACGAGCAAGCCCGCGACCGTTACACTAAAGTTTTTCCTCAATTTTAACGTGACATAATATAGTTAGCTAGCGTTAGCCGACATTACTACACATCATTACTACTAGCAAGCACAACACACTGGCGCTGACTTACAGAAACAAAACGGTCCACACAATGGTAAAATATTTACTCACCAAATGAGTGTGCCAAGCACAAGAATCGCTGTTATGCTGACGAAAATCACAAGTGCCGTTGCGATGTTTAGGTCCAGCTCAATGAGATCCAGCTTCATCTGGTCGTTCAGTTGGGGCATGATGTGACATGTACCGTTTGCAAAATTACGAATCCCGCCACGCCAAGACCCGCCTTACGAAGCAGTTTGATTGGTTGGGGATTATTGATTGATCTGCGCATGCCCACAGGTCATAAACTTACTTTTTCTAAATGAATCCAGCTCAAGTAGACTGAGCTGGTAAGATTTTTCAACTTCAAAGTACAAGTAACTTACTAAAAGCGAGTGTTAATAGCAGGTTGATAAAAACTGATTGAGGTCAATTTACTATTTTTAATTAAATACCATGTTTGCATTTACAGTGTGCTTCAGGAAGTGATTCAGAGTGTGCTGAGTGGTTTGACAGCAATATAAATCCCCTCAGGCTCCATTCAAAATGTGGGTTTTTGTAGGAGAGTTGCTGTCAGTTTGGAGTTTGGATAGGAGAGTTTAGTTAGCGTTTATATAGTTTGGAGTGTAAAGAAACAGATAGTTTGAAGATTTAGGAGATTGAGGAGAGAAAGATAAGATTTAGGTAGGGTGACCAACCGTCCTGTTTTCCCCGGACATGTCCACTTGTCATGTGCTGTCCGGGGCGTTTTCATAGATTGATGAAAATGTCCGGATTTTCATAGTTTTTAAGGAGACTCATAAGCATACTTAGATTGACTGGTGGGATGCATGCAATACGACACATTTCCTCTCATCTATTGTTTAGATGCTTTCGTGGATGGTTCTGAACCGTTTCATAGACGTGAGAGCGAGCTTTAATGCGCTGCACCACTTCACCCTTCACTGTGCTGCGACTGTTTACAAGATATTAAAGTGTAGTTTTACAGACAAACAGAGCTGGCATATGTGTTTCTTTGTGTGACAAAAGTGGCAAAGATCTAGTTGGTCCACATGGAAACGAAATCTAAAATAATAATTCATCTATAAACTGACTGAGGAGGATGAAGATAAAATCTAAAAAATGGAGCAGGCATTATTGTGTTTTTGAGACTGCTGCTTTTTAATTTTATTATTACATTGAAAATAAAATAATAGCCTACCTGTTTTCTCAGAATGTTATTTCAGATTTTTGTTTAATTTTTGTCCAGTAAAGCAAACTATTACTGTTTCTGGTACATTTTCTAATTCGGAAGAGTAATTATTTCTATTATTAATTAATTTCTAGAGATTTAAAAGTCATTTTTGCACTTGTGAAAGCCCATCTGAAGTTAGTTATTAAACTGTTCATTCTAACCACATGGAGAATGCATACTTTAAATATGTTGAAATCAAAAGTCTGGTCACAATCATGACAGTGTTTAAGGACTGTGCAAAGTGTCCATTTTTTTTAGAAATCAAAATATGGTCATAATTTAGGAGAATGAGGAGACAGAGATAAGTGAGAGGATGGAGCCAACTAGGAAGAGGAGGATTTCGTCTGCCTGCTTAAGCCCATGCCTTTTGCCTCAAGTGACAGAAAAGCATTATTACACAACCTGCATAACATATGATACTACCGTTTTGGGATAATTTACAGACAGAATACATTAAAAAAAGATTTTTATTATTCACATTTGTAATATTTTATGTAGAGATATAATTTTTTTGGAACTCATAGTAATTCCCAAGAACCATAGCAGACTTACAACTTTAATGCATCACACATTAAGTGGCTAAGAACTACAGCTGCCTGTGATTATGTACCTGGCCAGTAGGGGGGTTTGTGTTCACATGAAGCCCCGTGAGCAGAACCCTTCCTTGAACCAATTGGCTCAAGTGGTTCAATGCCTCATGGGGCTTCATCCCACCATCACTACTAAATAGCAACAACAACAAGCACTTCAATGGACACTTCAAAACACCTCTGATAAATATGCACTCTCCCCTATACATATATGGGTGTGGACATGTGTGGTTAAGCAGGTGCACAAGCTGAGAAATCAACCTGTGACTTACCTAACACTGTTATCAGTGTTAAAATTGCTATTTGTGTTTAACTGGTGCATAGGCTGACAGATCAGCCTATGACTTTTTCACAGAACACATTGAAATCAGTTTAATTGTTTTATCACAGGTATTAAAAATGCGAATAATTCATTTATGCAATAAGAATAAATGTAGGTTACCATGAAGTTAACTGTTAGTTAGAACAGAGTGCTGTGTTTACACAAGCACAATAAAGGGTTTACATTTTTTTGAATTACAGGTTCTGAAAAATTTGGATAGTTAATTTTATTGCAATTTGAATAATGAGTTTAAAATGTAGTAATGAAATCAACTGTGGGTTAGCTCAGGCTCTTGTGTTTTGCACAAAGCACACTGAGATAAGTTGCAGCTTCATTTAAGGGTTTTGAGAAATTGTAACAATTAATTTAAATCTACTTTAAATAAGAATAGTCCAAATATAGGTAGCTGATAGAATTAACTGCAGGTTAGCTCAGGCCCCTGTGTTTTGCACAAAGGACCCTGAGGTAAGTCGCAGCTTCTGAGCATCAGCGTGCAGAAAACTTTGATTAAAGTCCACTGTTTAAAGCAGCAATCCGCAACTTTTACACCTTAATATAATGTTTTTTTCAAAAGTTATGATGGAATTCTATCATCTATTATGTTCATTTTTAGAGTTATCACCACCTGTAAAAACAACATTACTGTCACTTAATCATCACTCCATATGCATAACTAATCTATTTCTCACTGATATGGTCATTTTTGGGATACCTTTAGATTTTTTCAGTAAAGATTCTCGTGATTGCTCAAGATTTTAAAGGAGACGATCGTAACGGTGTTTGACTATTGTATACACAGCGCATTTTTGCAGTGACTGTAAATAAATTAAATTAAATTAAGTAAATTGATAAAATTAAAATTTTAATACTTTACCTCATCGCTCATCTTCACTGATTGTTACAGTTGAATTGCGAACTGAAAAAGCGCTTGTTTGTTGTTTGGCCAAGCGATTTGGAAAGCAGCCACTGAAACATGCCTCTTATGAGCGACAAAGAGATTTGATTTTACGACAGTGATGTTGCGCGGCAAGCCCGAAGAGGGCGACAGAGAGCAAATATCATGAAAGTTGCTGAGTGTGCCCTTTAAGCTAAATTAAACATCCATAACCGCACAATGCAGCATCGAAATCACCTGAAAATGATCGATGTAGTTTGATTGAGCTTCAAAAGCAAGAGGGGAAATTTATAACAGTTATCAACACCTGTTGGCTTCAAGGTTTGGAATAATAACTCAAAAAATGTCACAATCTGTTACTTATATGTATGCAGAACTAATTTAAATCCACTCAACTTGTGAGGCAAGTTGAGTGGACAATGTTGTGACACAGAGTCAAGGAATTTTTGTCTGGTTTACATAATCATCAATAATTATGATCAATAATTGAATATTAATATAATTATTGATGAGGTTCAAGTTTAATCTATTATTATTTGGGGCACCACTTCTGTATTACAAGACCAGACATCCAGTCTCTTCTTGAAGGTGTAAATTCACACGCCGTGGACATTAATTGTACGCATTACGCCAAGTAATCACAGACAATTTCTCTTTAAGCTAAAGGGAATTTATTAAAGGGGGGGTATTATGCTTCTTCCAGGCACATATTACCCTTCTATAGCACACTCCAATAAAATTGTCACCTTAAATCTTTTAAAAGTCCGTCATATATCCAAATCCTCCTTAAAGAAATTTACTTCCGCATTGGACGCCTTGATTTTCGCCTGCACCTCTCTAAGACCCTCCTACTCTTTCTGACACTCCCCCTTCAGTTCGTCACATACCGTGCATCAACGCGGCATGCACGTAGTCGGAAAAAAAATCCCACAAAAGACGTGCAGCTGCAGCTGGTGTGTTATAATTACTGCACCTGGGACTCAGCCAGAGTTGTGTGAGGTGGGAAGGGGTAGGGGAGCTCTGCAGGGGCGAGGCTCTCGGCTGAGTACGTAAGTTTGGAGGAGGAGATGGGTGGAAAAGGCGGGGATAGGTGGGAGCAGGCGTTTCAGCAACCCCGAGAACTACCAACAGAGACTCAAAGATTACTCTAACATGAGTGAATCAGTCAGAGCAACACTTCAGGTATGTTTTTAATGAGGGAAAGATAGGTTCTCAGGATATTAAGCTTCAGAAAGTCCATTTTGCATAATACCCCCCCCATTAAGAAAATAGATCAACCTTACAGCCAAAACATTTCGTCAATAATTCCAATCTATTCTAAAGCATGCAACTAACTACTACAGATCTTAGAAAACAAATAATATGTGAAAATGAAACACAATTAACATGAAATGGATCAGGTACAAACAGACAACTCAGGTTTTGTTCAAGAAGGGAGGTGACCCTCACTCCACGGGGGTCAACTAAGATAGCCTGTGGGACAAAGGGCCATAAACTTAGCTCTGGCCAAGATGGAGAACAGCACATGGAGTGTAAGGAGACAAAGGGTCATAAAACTACCTTTGGCTAAAATGGAGGCCACAGCTTTAACTAACAGACAAAGGAACAATGAAGTTTAACCTTTCAGCTAACAGACCAGCTCTCGCAGGTCAGACCGAGCCCGACTCTGCCAACCAGGTGATCAGAGAGCAAGAAAGAGCAAGGAAAAGAGAGAAAGAAAGAAAGTGGGACCCGCTCAGGATAAAAACTAGCTTTAAAACACAGCAAATAATACAGCTCAAACTTATGCGTGCCGCGACACTAAATGAGCCAACAGGTTCAGCGCTTAAAAACACTTTAAACCAATAATGAAAGAGATCTAACTTGTTGAGAACTCTATTTTCCGTATTTATCTGCCCAGATACAATATTACGTTGGAAGAACCGGTTCAGTCCTACTTTGCTTTGAGAGAAGCCTAGTCCACGAAGAGGGGAGCAAAATGTCTTGTAGTTGAGCAAGAATAGGAGAGTTAGGACCTGCGCAGGATTTTAAGGACCGTGTTTCCCAACTGCTGGCCGGACGGCTTGCAGGTTGACGTCTTAACAAACTGTCCTGGAACAATTCGGATATAACCCAAGCTAGATACACAAACAGCAATGGGCACTTCGAAGCTTTGAAATGAGAGTTCTCCCTGGTCCAGCGGGTCAGAACAAAAGAGAATTTTCACCAGTGAGACTTCTGTGTAGCAGAAGTTCTGCTGAGAACAATTTGAAGTGGCCGCCACCACCTTCTTATAGCCCTTTGGCCATGATGTCATTGTTGATGTCACCAAGGGTGGTCACGGACCAATGGGAGTGAGTTGGGGTCACCGCTATGAATGCTGAGAAATGCAGTCTGCTCAGTCCATCTGGGAAAATGGCTTCCAGCCGTCCAACAGTCTGTTCAGTTCATTTGTGGAAAATGGAGGCTTTTGCTATAGTTGAAGATGGTGCAAGAGAGGAAGGGGAACAAGGAAATCACAAGAAAACATCCCAGTCCGCCTCCACACCCGCAGGACAGCAGGGAGAGGGAAAAAAACCGACAAAACAAATCAAAACAATGTGAACCGAGAACTACACAACCACAACCCTCAAACAGATATATAAATACAGTAACAGTGTCACTGAAAAAATGCTCATGGTACAGATTATTACAAGGTTTATAAATGGTAACCCAAGCCCAAGAATATATCTGTAAACACCAGAATCCCCACACGTGTGTATGAGCATGCTGGTGTATACAGACCCTTTCGAAAAAATTAGAATATCATAGAAACGTTTCTTTATTTATATAATTCC
Source organism: Valencia hispanica (assembly GCA_963556495.2). NCBI lineage: Eukaryota > Metazoa > Chordata > Actinopteri > Cyprinodontiformes > Valenciidae > Valencia > Valencia hispanica. Next base: position 17,441,868 of record OY747703.1, read on the forward strand.
ATTCAAAACGTTAAACTTCCATAGATTATAGATTTAGGGCCCACAACTGAAAAAATTTCAAGTATTTAGTTGTTTATTTGTACATAATTTGGGCTTCCAGCTCATTAAACCCACGAAAACAGATATTCAAAAAAATTTGAATACTGTGAAGAAATGACACATCTCTGGAAAGCCCAGGATGTCCTCTAAAATGTAATGTAGGGCTTTAATAGGATAACTCAAAAAAGTAAAAGAAGATAAAGGTGAACAAAATGTCCATTATAAAGGACACAAATGTATGTGCCGGGTCTCAAGCACATCAATCTGTCATCAATAATTTTCTCGATTATTTAAGTTAGAAGTCAATGCTATCGGTCTATAATTAGCGGGCTTTGTCTAAACTTTCCCTGGTATACATATATAGTATAATTATTGCTTCTTCCCAACTCTGTAGTAGTGTCCCACCTTCCCAAATCCTATTGTAAAATTCGAATAACATATCCTTTGGATACCTCACTAAGTTGATTTATCATGATGTAACAAATTTGGTCTTTTCCTGGAGTTGATATCTTAGATTTCCTAAGTGCTCTGTTCAATTCTGTTTTTGTAAATGGTATATTGAGTAAATCCTCACCCTCTTTGCCTTAATAATTCTTCGTTCTCAGCTAAAGTCTGATCTTTCCCTTTTTTCCTTTCTTCATCAATATTGTCTAAACTAAGAATTATAGAAAATGCTTTTGCCATCATATTAGCCTTCTCTTCATTTTTAACTGCTAATATTCATCCATCACTTAGGACTGGGTATCCATACTCTCTTTTAATCCCATTAATTTTCCTTATCATTGTCCATACTACATTTAACTTTGTTTGTTTCCCTACTTGATTACAAAAACTTCTCCACAAAACTTTCTTTGCATTTGTTTATAATTCTTGTCAAATTACCCTGTGACCTTTTACATTCAATAAGATCCTGAGTGCTATGATTTCTTTTCAACATTTTGAAAGCTTTATTTCGAGACTTAATGGCTTCATCACATTTCTTTGTCCACCACAGTACAATCTTCTTTTTGACCGTACCTCCTTTCTTCTTTATACTTCTATTTTCTGCTTCTAAAATGGCACAACATAGAGATAGATTTAAATAATTAACATCATCATTTAAATCAACTTTTTGCATCTCCTGTTCACTTATCAACTTAAATGTTTCCCAGTCAGCACTATTGAAATTCCACATCTCTAATGTTCCTGTCTTACTTTAACACTCAGATTTATTTGTTATTATAGGATTGTGATCACTACCTGTTGTGTTATCTCTAATTACTTTCCAACTACTTATGCCTGCTAGTGATTCTGAAACCAGACTTAAATTACAGATTCTGTCCCCATTCTAACACTCACTCTTGTTCCTCTCCCATCATTTAAATATGCAAAATTTTTGTTTTCCATTATTTCCTCAATTAAATTACCATTATCATAATTACCCCATACTGGGCTGTGAGCATTAAAATCTCCACACCATACCACTTTTCCATATATATATGTATTTAGTTCTTTCATGGAATATATTGAAAGCTTTTTACGTTCTGTACTGAATGCCTTCTTTTACAAAAATTACACATCCTCCTCCTTTACTTTCTTTCCTATCTCGACGTATACTGCTATATCCTTTGATTACAAAGTCTAACTTTGGTTTGAGCCATGTTTCCCGGATACATATTGTATCAGGTGTCTTACTAAAATTGTTGAAGGATCCTTTAAACTCTAGCCCGTTTGCTAATAAACTAGAGTTCCATTGCAAAATGATGTTATTTTCTCTCCTGATGTTCCTGGCTTCCCATCTCCCCTAATTTTTTGTATATCTGTTCCCATGAAATTCCTTTCATACCAAAACACCTCGCTGCTCCTTTCACGGTCATTTTGATTTTTTTTTCTGTTTTGTGTTTTATTTAATCTGCACAGTTGATGACATTTGCAATGAATAACATAATATTTTCCACTGTAATGACTGTGATCAGTTCTCTGTCTTTGGGACAGTCATGATGATGATGAGATCTGTTGAGCTCTTGGTACCTAAGTCTTTTCTGTATGCACTTTTACTCTTTTAACAGCTTCTGCATAGCTGATGTTGCTATCTGCTTTAACCTGTACAACTTCAATGGCCTTCTTCCTAGCACCACATCCCCCATATGTCACCCTGTGCTTCCCCCCACAATTACATTTGTCTTGTACATTAACCTCACATTTCTCATACCTTTGATTATCCCCACATTTAGGGCAACTTCGATGTCCTCTACATACTGCATGTCCATATCTCTGACATCTGTGGCATCTGAGAGGAGAAGGGATATGTGGCCTGACTGTAAAACACATACATTCTATTTTAACTTCATCTGGAAGGGTAGAATCTTGGAACTCCAACATTACTGACAGACTATCAACCCTCTCTCCATTAACTGTTCTGAATAGTGTTTTGATTTGAATCACTTTCAATGTTGTATGTTTCGTTTAAATTTTTCCATATCCTAATCCACTGGTATCCCTGTAATTACTCTTCTTAATTCTACAGTGAAATGAGTTCCGCCTTGCATTTTAATGTGTTTTTAACAATCAGTCAATCAAACTTTATTTATAAAGCGCTTTTCATCCAAAGATTGCAACTCAAAGTGCTTTACAGATTAAAAATGACCCCAGAAAAACCCCATTCCCATCCCTTCCTCGAAGATTTAAAAGCATGATCACATTTATACCCCCCTCCCAGCAACATAAATGAACTTTAACATGAATTTACTGAATTATTTATTTATTGTAAAACATTTCATATCAAATACCAAAAATGTATTTATTGGCCTTTTAATTGAATACAAACAGAATATTTCAGAGTTGCCTTTGATGGCAGCTACATGAATCTTTAACCCATCAAGCACTGCAAGCAGATGGACAGCATTTATGGTGAAAGGCCGGGTAAGAAACAGAAGAGAGAGAGTGGGCTGGATACCAGCTCCAGCATCAGTATCTGTAATGTCAGGAAAAGGTAAGCAATCACTGATTTTTACTGGTTCTGGGCCGAGTTGATGCAACACGGCCCGGGCTGAGCCAACCCTAGTGGAAAAGGGGCAATGGATACAATAAATGCAAATTAAACATAAAGAAGCGTAATAATAAAATAGAACATCAAGATGTTAAAGTATCCTTAAATATATTAAATTCAGTTTTACTTTGTTTATTTAGAACAGCTTCAATTTCAGCTAAATGAATTTATAGGAATAAACAGATCCAGCTTGTTTCCGAAAATATTTTATTAAATCAATACAACATCCGCTCACATAGAAAGACTTAACTCAGACATGAAATATCTCAAACCAACTTGTAACAACATGAGTTCAACTCGAGATATGATAGCAATTGGTAAAAAGTTATCCTTTTAAGGAAGCCCAGCCAACTGCAAAAAGGTGTCAACTTTGCTGCAATAATAAATAAATAATCTGGGCCCTCTTTTCTCCAACAATTCATTTCTTTGAGATTTCTTTTTTTTTTGCGAACCCTTTTTCAGGTTTGCTGCTGCCATTGAAATCATTGTCCTACTGATGATCCAGCTTGGTTCAAGCTTCAGCTGACTATCTTGACTTAATGATACTCTGGTATACAGAGTTCATGGTCAACTTAATGACAAAGTGGTGATCTGATTCTGTATCTGAAACAATAAAACTACATCCACTGAGAACACCTATGCTACAACTCAATCTGAACAACGGATGAAATACAGTAAATAAAACATTCCTGGCAAAGAAACTACCAGTTATACAACTAAACAGATCTGTAAATTACACCATATGTTTTAAAATTTAAATACAAAAATGAACAACTAAAGAAATGCTGAAACCAACAAGTGGAGTGTTGCCCTCAATTACAACACAATATGCCATAGCCATTAGCTGTACAGTCGTGGCCAAAAGTTTTGAGAATGACAAAAATATTAGTTTTCACAAAGTTTGCTGCAAAACTACTTTTAGATCTTTGTTTCAGTTGTTTCTGTGATGTACTGAAATATAATTACAAGCACTTTATACGTTTCAAAGGCTTTTATTGACAATTACATGACATTTATGCAAAGAGTCAGTATTTGCAGTGTTGGCCCTTCTTTTTCAGGACCTCTGCAATTCGACTGAACATGCTCTCAATCAACTTCTGGGCCAAATCCTGACTGATAGCAACCCATTCTTTCATAATCACTTCTTGGAGTTTGTCAGAATTGGTGGGTTTTTATTTGTCCACCCGCCTCTTGAGGACTGACTACAAGTTCTCAATGGGATTAAGATCTGGGGAGTTTCCAGGCCATGGACCCAAAATTTCAACGTTTTGGTCTCCGAGCCACTTAGTTATCACTTTTGCCTTATGGCACGGTGCTCTATCGTGCTGGAAAATGCATTGTTCTTCACCAAACTGTTGTTGGATTGTTGGAAGAAGTTGCTGTTGGATTGTTGGAAGAAGTTGCTGTTGGAGGGTGTTTTGGTACCATTCTTTATTCATGGCTGTCTTTTTGGGCAAAATTGTAAGTGAGCCCACTCCCTTGGATGAGAAGCAACCCCACACATGAATGGTCTCAGGATGCTTTACTGTTGGCATGACACAGGACTGATGGTAGCGCTCACCTTTTCTTCTCCGGACAAACCTTTTTCCAGATGCCCCAAACAATCGGAAAGAGGCTTCATCGGAGAATATGCCTTTGCCCCAGTATTCAGCAGTCCATTCACCGTACTTTCTGCAGAAGATCAATCTGTCCCTGATGTTTGTTTTTTTTGGAGAGAAGTGGCTTCTTTGCTGCCCTTCTTGACACCAGGCCATCTTCCAAAAGTCTTCGCCTCACTGTGCATGCAGATGCGCTCACACCATGGTTAACAATGGAAGAACAACGATTTCAAATATCACCCTCCTTTTAACATGTCAAGTCTGCCATTCTAACCCAATCAGCCTGACATAATGATCTCCAGCCTTGTGCTCGTCAAGATTCTCACCTGAGTTAACAACACAATTACTGAAATGATCTCAGCAGGTCCTTTAATGACAGCAATGAAATGCAGTGGAATTTTCATGGCAAAGAAGGACTATGCAATTCATCTGATCACTGTTCATAACTTTCTGGAGTATATGCAAATTGCTATTATAAAAACTTAACCAGCAACTTTTCCAATTTCCAATATTTATGTAATTCTCAAAACTGTTGGCCACGACTGTACAGTTTGAGTATTTATAGCTATGCCATTTCCCCTTTAGTGTGGATTCTCATGTGTCTGTTTAAATGTGATTTATGGCCAAATCTTTGTCCACATAGATCACAACAGAAGGGTTTCTGTCCAGTGTGGATTCTCATGTGTGAGTTTAATTGTCCTTTTCGGCCAAATCTTTGTCCACAGAGATCACAACAGAAAGGTTTCTGTCCTGTGTGGATTCTCATGTGTGAGTTTAAATTTCCTTTTTGGCCAAATCTTTGTCCACAGAGATCACAACAGAAAGGTTTGTGTCCTGTGTGGATTCTCGTGTGTGTGTGAAGTGTTGATTTCAGGCCAAATCTTTGTCCACATAGATCACAACAGAAAGGTTTCTGTCCTGTGTGGATTGTCATGTGTGAGTTTAATTGTCCTTTTCGGCCAAATCTTTGTCCACAGATATCACAACAGAAAGGTTTCTGTCCTGTGTGGACTATCATGTGTGTGTTAAGACTTGATTTCAGGCCAAATCTTTGTCCACAGAGATCACAACAGAAAGGTTTCTGTCCTGTGTGGATTATCATGTGTTTGTTTAGATTTGATTTCAGGCCAAATCTTTGTCCACAGAGATCACAACAGAAAGGTTTGTGTCCTGTGTGTTTTATCATGTGTTTGTTTAGATTGGATTTCAGGCCAAATTTTTGTCCACATAGATCACAACAGAAAGAGTTCTGTCCCGTGTGGATTCTCATGTGTGTGTTAAGATTTGATTTCAGGCCAAATCTTTGTCCACAGAGATCACAACAGAAAGGTTTCTGTCCTGTGTGGATTATCATGTGTGAGTTTAAATGTCCTTTTCGGCCAAATCTTTGTCCACAGAGATCACAACAGAAAGGTTTCTGTCCTGTGTGGATTATCATGTGTGAGTTTAAATGTCCTTTTCGGCCAAATCTTTGTCCACAGAGATCACAACAGAAAGGTTTCTGTCCTGTGTGGATAATCAGGTGTGAGTTTAAATGTCCTTTTTGGCCAAATCTTTGTCCACATAGATCACAACAGAAAGGTTTCTGTCCTGTGTGGATTTTCTTATGTCTGTTTAAAGTTGCTTTTGTAATAAATGTTTTTCCACAGTCTTCACAGCTAAATGTCACTCCTATCTGGACTTTCCTTTGTGAGTTGACATTTTTCCTCCCTTTAAAACACTTCTTACTATCCAGATAGCTTGAAGACCCTATTTCTGAATCTGCCATGTGCTTCTGAACAGAGCGACGGTGAACTAATTGTTCAACAATCTCAGAGAAGAAAAAAGGTCTAACAATGTTTTCATTTGACTCTGCAGCTCTGGTCTCCATCCAATCATTGTCCATGTCCTTAGTTTTCAGCTCAGAGACAGGGTGCTTTACATCATCATCCTCTTCATCCTTCTCTGTGTTTTCAGTCTTTAAGGAAATGGAACCATCGACATGATCTTGTACCCTGATAGATTCTCCCACGTCTTTCTCTTCTGGAAGCTCTCTGGCTTTAATTTGGTCTGGATAAAGCTGCAACAGCAGAGGAGACTCTTCATCATCCTCACTCTCTGTGAGAGTAGCACTGACTGAAAACTTGAGCTGCTCTCCCCCCAGACTGATGCAGATTCTCCCCTGTTCCTCCTTTATGTCCTTCGGGTCAAGCAGATCAGCACAAAGCCTGTGGTCTTCAGGAGCTTCTTCTTTAACCATCTGCTTATCATCTGCAGGACACATGGAAACACATTGTGCATATTAAAAAGCACTTTGACAGCAGCCTGGTCTAAGCTTTCTCAGTTTAAACATTTCTTGTAGGGCATTGAAATAAAATTCTCACCAGATGTGGCAACTGTCAAATAAGTCAAATAAAATGATAGTAAACTGATGCTCCAAGCAGCCTTGAATGGCCTTTGCACCTCAGTGCCGCTTGTTGTTGTGGAAGGAATTTTCACTCAAAATAGGAGACCTAGACCCCTGGAAACCAACTCACTGCTGTGTCAATACACTAGCTAGGAACCACCACGTCCCCAAATCCTTCCAATGCGTTCGTTGAATTTCTGCAAGAAGTACAATAAAAACACATCACATGATTACTGCAGTTTGCCAGAAGATCACTCGCCCAGCTGTTGGAAAACCCCCAGCTGAGTGAAGATTGTGGGGTGTGTCTTGGCTTTTATTGAAACAGCACTGAATAATCATGAACACAAAGGAGTGGTTTAAACATCTTCAACAAATCTAAAATAGACAACATTATTTATGCATACACACAGAGTAACCTTATTGGTTCATTCATATTGTTGCTGGGTTGTCTCCTAAGTTATGCATGCCTAATTAATTACCTTCCTGTTATTCTACCTAAATCGTGACTTTACAAACCAGCTCTAACTAGATTTTCTGCTGATCATTCTTTCTTGCATCCTTCCATTGTCAATTGTATGGTGATGCTTGCTGCACCCTAGGCCTGTGGTTTCCTTCTCAATTTCCTGCCATAGGCTATGTTCACAGAAAGACACTTTACTATTGAAAGTTAAATGCCACACTCAATTAAAAGAATACATATTATAAACACATAAGGATACCCTCAAATAAAAAGATAAATCATGACATATATCGTCCATATTGATACAAACTCTTACTACAAGTCACTTCTGGAAAATACTGATGTAACAAAAGGCCTAAGCTATAAGAAAAATAAAAACATAAAATATCATCAGCATCTTCTTAAAACTTTGGTTTGGGAATTTATTTATCAAAGTTTTATATATCTTTAAAATGATAGTGGGGTTAAGGTTACTTCCGTTTTTAATACTTATAAACTTTCTGGTTCTCAAATTTAGAGTTAATGAAGCCAATATTATAATCTATTCAAAAGAAACAATGTTAAAAGATTAAAAGTTTTTGATTTAAAGGAATCAGAAAATGGCTTATACGATTTCATTATAAAGCTTATGCTACTTTCTAAACAATTTATAATCTTCTGCATTTCAGATATCCTCTTCTGGCTATATCCTGTTTTTCTGTGCTAGTCTGGGTGGAAAGGTTAGACATCCTGTCCTAAAGTTCCTGTGTTTACCTAACTAAGCTGTATGGACATGACAAACATCTCTTTCAGCAGTAAAAACAACTCAAAGCAGGTATAGGCTAATAAAATCACCAATACATTTCATAAGTCCCAAAGTAATGTTTTATACCTTATTTCCCATCACGCTTCAAACTTAAAAGTATTGTACTGTGTTCTGCTGTAAATTAGTTATTTGTTTTTCCCTTGTTTTCATTTCAATCTTGTTACAAGAGGTTAACATATTTCAAACTTTATTGTTCTAATTTGTTTTATTGCTTGTGCTGTTGCTTTTATTTTTTATTTGAATCTCTTTACTCTTGTTATTTAACAAATTTTCTTATTGCTAACTATATTTTTGTCTTTGATTGTGAAGAACTTTGGTTGCCTTTTGGCTGTAGAGCTCTATATAGATAAACATTGATTGAAATAAAACGTTTTTCCGTGCCTCCACATCAACCATAAACAGCTCGATTTTTTTCACTAGGCACTTTGTATTGACTGTTTATGGCAGAAAGTGAGTGTATAGCAGGAGCGATATGATCCATATTCACCTGAGCACATTTCTAGGAAGAGTGTTATTTATAAAGTGGAAATTGCGTGAAGCTCTGCATACTCACAGTTTTATAGATCTAAATATTTATTTGCCTAAGTACAGTTTTAGTAAGGATTCTGCGTAATCTTTTATAAATGACACCCCTGTTCTTGACACCACCACGTTCTCTCTAAGGTACTTAAGAAAATTGTCTATGGACAGCAGAGTTCATTTTGTTGTCCGTCATTTTGACGGACAACAAAAAATTCCGGTCATAATCCATTTTTACTCGTACATTTTTTACTTAATAATATATTCAATAGTATTTATATTTTATTCATTTTAAATAATATTCAATCTGAACAAGCTGAGAAGAGAACTAAAAAATGAAATTAAAGCTGCAAGCAGCCTCGAATGGCCCTCGCAGCTTAGAGCCGCTCCAGCCTTTGCTGCGACAGCGGGACTCACCTGCCACCTCAATGCTTCCACTGAGCCTGTTAATCAAATCTGCATGACAAAGTGTTCAAACGGTACAACATAGCAGCTTTCGACCAAGATGGCAGACTTCCTGCAGAGAATGGATCCCTGCTTCAAATAACTTTTTATGGGCCTTCATAAACTACATTTGTACTGAATTTCACAATCGTAGTTGAAAGCAATGATTAAGGAGGATTGTTTTAATGCTTCTAGTGGACGCTGTGCAGGTGTTAGTTCACACCCACAAAATATTTGCATACATATCTGTTAAGAGTTGGACTGATATCCATGTTGTTTAATTTGGTGCAGATCAGATGATGTATGTGGAAATTAGAGCCAAACGTATTTCCATGGCGTGATACGAGGATTTGCCACACCCTCTTTCTAAACCACTCAGTTCTGGGAACCAAGTTAAACCAACTTGTTTTCAGTCACTGTCCACAGCCAGATGTTGATTAGTCAAAAGGAGTCAAATATGGACCATGATAAGTAAAACATTACACTTCCTGTTCTCAGGGGGCGGGGCTTAGGTGCCATGAGCAAACAACCCTATGAATGTGTTGAGTGCTGGTATGCAATGACACACAGAAAGTTTGGTACAGCTGTGTCCTTGTTTGTGGAAGTTAGTACATCTTCTACTTTTATGACGAGAAGCCATACTTTGAGGCTTGGCCAAACTTATTTGCAATTTCACACATGCGCTTCTGCTCCAAAACAGATCCATGACAAAACCTTTCCTAGCGACAGCAGCCGTGCTTCACTGTGAAACATCAGAGCTGTGTGGTCCGCAGCCATCTCCTCACAGAGGACAGAAAAGAGTGGTGCTTTCAGTGGTCTTATTTTAATGAAGTTGATAATGCTGATGATGTTGCTTAAAACCTCATCTAGTTTGGGACAGAGCTAACGTGATGCAAGTGCTTCCCTGTGTATAACACATTGGGTCCATTTCGTGAAGCCATCCTGATGAGGGCTTCTCTGCGCCCCATCAGTGCAAACGCCGACACAGTTTTCCCACTTCAGTCCGTGCTCATTTACATACCCCATCCATCAGCCTAAAGAGCTAATCGACTGTGGCTCTTTTTTGTTCATATTTATAAGAAAGCAGGTCTTTACACAGCGACCCTGAAATGTCAAAACGGACATAAGCAATAAACAGTCTCTATTGCTGTCAGTGACCTCATCCATTTGTAAAGCAAAATGGTTCTCTGTTAGATGTTCTATGAGCTGTTCTTGGAGGCCGTGTCATTTGAAAGAGGGATGGTATTCAGTCTCTCAGCACTTTTCTCCCCTAGAATTATCATGACCATGTCAGATGCCGCAGAGTGTATCAGTTCCTCTGCTATTGTGAGGCCTTTTGTACCTTTTGACGTGGTGGGCAACTTTGCATAAGTTCAACAGTGCCTTTTTATTTATTGATGCCGCTCTCACAAAACGACCAGCCTGTTGGCAGTACTCATGAGTACTACAGTACTACGGTGACATCGTGAAGTAAAGCTGAGTATCATCTGCATAGTTATGGTAGGGTTGTTGTGGGTTGTTATGATCTGGCCTAGTGTGAGCATGTAGATATTAAATAGGAGGGGTCCCAGGATGGAGCCCTGGGGCACCCCACATATGATTTCTGTTTGTTCTGATGACAAATTGCCAATTGACACGAAGAACTTCCTGTTCTTAAGGTAAGACTCAAACCAGCCAAGTACTGTACCAGAGAGTCCGACCCTGCTCTCCAGTTGTTCCAATAGTATATCATGATCAACAGTGTCAAATCCTGCACTGAAGTCCAGCAGAACCAGCACTGTGGTTCTACCACAGTCTGTATTTATGCGGATGTCATTGAATACTTTGACGAGGGCAGTCTCAGTGCTGCGGTGAGCACGGAAACCAGACTGAAAAACATCAAAACGGTTTGTCATTGTTAGAAAGCTATTTACCTGCTGAAACACCGCTTTTTCAATAATCTTACTGATGAATGGAAGATTAGAGATTGGCCTGTAGTTCTGCATTAACGTGTTCCCCAGATTCTTCTTCTTTGGTAGTGGTTTAATAACTGCTGTTTTTAAAGTCTGGGGGAAGACACTTGATAACAGGGATGAGTTCATTATTTGAACGAGATCAGACCCAATGACAGGAAGAACTTTCTTTAGAAAAGCTGTGGGTAGGATATCAAGACAGCTGGAAGAGGAGGTTAGTTGGATAATGATTTTTTTCAAGGTTTTTTTGTTTTAATTCGTGGAATTCAGACATTTTCTCCACATTGGTGTTGATTGCAGATGGCATTGGTTGTGGGTTCGGTATTGAGGTACAGTTTGACCGTCTAATTGTTATAATCTTTTCAGTGAAAAAGCTGGGAAATTCATTGCAGGCCCTGACAGGGATTAGTTACTCTTTCCACTGTTGCAAATAGAGTTCGTGCATTATTAATGTTTCTGTTGATGATTTCAGAAAAGAACGATTCCCTAGCATCTTTTAAAGTTTACTGATATCTATTCAGTCTCTCTTTGTAGATCTCACAGTGAACCTGGAGTCGAGTTTTCCGCCATTTTTTCTCGGCTCGTCGACACTCCCTTTTTTCCCTATATACCAGTGGATTACTTGCTCACAGAGACTTCTTTCTACCCGAGACTACTTTCACTTTAGCTGAAGCAAAGGAATCAGTGATGTCTGAGATTTTCACAAGGAAATTATCTACCTGCTTGTTTACAGAGTTTGAGTTGGGAGATGAGGGGATGCGGTGGAAGGGTAAAGACGTTTAAAAGTTTCAACTGAGTTGTCCCCTAGAAAACGCTTTTTTATAGTGGTCTTACTGTGGCTAGATAATTTAGCAGAGATGGTACTTTCAAAGAAAATACAGAAATGGTCAGATAATCCAATATCAATTACCGAGATGTTGGATATATTTTAACCTTTGCTGATAATTAAGTCCAGAGTGTGTCCTTGATTATGTGTTGGCTGTTTGACATGCTGGTCAGGCCGAAGTTGTGGAGAGTATCATCTAATGTTTTTGCTCGTCTATCTTGGGGGTTGTCGGTATGGATGTTAAAATCCCCCACATTGATTAATTGTTCATAGTCTATATAGTCTATATTACCGAAAGAAGGTCATTTAAATCATTAAAGAAGTTAGAGTTAAATTTTGGGGGTTTATATAAACCTAGAAATAAAGCTTTATTAGGCTTATTTATCTGGGTGGCTAGGTATTAAAAAGAATAAAATGTGCCCAGGGATACCTTTTTAAAGTTCATTGAGTTGTGAAAAATTGTGGCAACACCTCCACCTCGTCTGTGTTTTCTGCTCTCGCTTAAGAAATTATAATTTGGAGGAGTAGATTCTATCAATGCAAATGTTTCATTATTTAAATCTAGCCAGGTTTCTGATAAAAAAGCGCGTGTAAATTATGCTCAGTGATGAAGTCATTGATAAGAAAAGACTTCCCGGATAGAGATCTGTTTAATAAAGCTAACTTAAGTATTGTGATGATGGGCAGCTGAACCTTCTGACAGGGTATCAATTTGAGAGTTTGTTTAAAGAGGCTATATACAATTTTCTGAAATTTAAACTTGCGACTGACACCTGTGGCCAAAAAAACGGAACTGCTCTTCCTTTTTGCTCGCTCTCGCAGCGCGCATCTCATACACCGGTCGCTCTCAATCTTCGACCTTTTACGGGCACTTGTCAGGGATTTAACTTTTTTAGTCTTATGTGGAGTTACTGTTGGTGTCAGAGTTGTCCTGGGTCTCTTCTGTGTATTCGCACAATCCATTGCCCTGCTTGCGAGTGTAGGCTAATTGCTGACTAGCGGTGGTGGCAGAGTGATCTGAAACATTTAACATGAATGCGCTTGACGTCACATCCGCAGACAGCGCGGGAAAAATCCGACCCGACAGAAAATAGGAAAAATTGGATACAGGCCTATAGGTGCACCCACTGTGAGCTGACAAGGTGTCAGTATGCTCATAAGGAGATGTTTGAGTCATAAATTGTCAAATAAAAAGGCTATTGTTACGTTTATTTTGGGGGAAAAGTTGCATTTAGCCTCTTTAATATGAGAGCGATTGGTTAACGTTTTATGTTTCCTGCTGCTGATAAGTCCTGGAATGCTGTACTCAGGGATGCCGTACAAGTTCTGGAAGACGGTAGGGGTAGATTTACTGCGCCGGTTCCCTCAAATATCTTTAATAATCAGTGGGGGAAAGCTCCCAGGCTTACTGACAAAAGTCCCAGGGGGTTTGTTGTAGTCCAAGTTTTGGTGTTAATTGTGTCCCAAATTTGATTTGCTCGTTCAGTCTGTCTGTAAAGTTTCTAAATGGAGATTCATTTGATGTGGCTGAGTCACAGGAGGTTGAAGACTTAATCTCTGATTGTTGTGCATTCGTTAGGGCCTGTGATGTCGTCAAGACTTGCTGTTTTTGTTCTCTGATAGTATCCATGGGCGCCTCAAGGTAAGCTTTTGGGAGCAGGTGTTGTGCTTTCTGATTTTGATAAGAGAACATGTTTGCTGCCAGTAGCCTCACTCCGGCCTTGTTAAGATAACATTGGTTTGCTTTGAACAGATGGTTTGCACTTCCAAATACTTTGAAATTATTAATAAATGTGAACAGTTTCTCAGCTGATTGTTTCTTCAACCATTTTTGGAGCATGCAGAGTCTGCTAAATCTTTCATCATTCCCTTCAGACACTGGTCCGCTGATGAAGATGTTTACACTAAAGTGAAACTGAACCCCATGAAAAACCATAACCCCGCCCCCAGACAACATTTGGAAAATTCTACAAAGTGGGCAGTGCCAAGAAGCATGGAGGGGTATGGCCAAGTGTGGAGGATGAGAGAAGGGAGAAACGTGGGGGTGTGTTCAGGAGGACAGTGACACCTCGCTTAATCTGCCACTGAAACATGGACAGTGACCAAAGCGAGGTTGGCAGTTTTGCAACTTATCGATCTGATCGACGTTCATCTGTTTTGAACATTAGCCTATGTTAGCATTACCACTCAGAGACTGGACTCCTCCCGTCTCCCTCTGCCTCAGCAGCACCGCCAGCACCAGCCTCAGGAAGCGCTGACTCATCGCCCTGAGCCAGCGGATCTCCTCAGTCGTAACTGGAGGTAGAGGGAGGCTTTATGGAGCCCAGCGGCCCCGAGCCGTATCAATTCGAGCCGCTGTCTAAGGGCGCTGAGTCAGCGCTCCCCGAGGCCACCGCTGCTGAGGCAGAGGGAGACAAGATGGGTCCAGTCTCTGAGTGGTGTTGGGGGACACACAGCCATTGGGTGGCGCTAACCCACATTCTAGCTCCGACAGGAGAAGAAGAGGACCAGAGGTTATATAAGGCCCCGCCACAGGCCTTTATGCTCTCTTCAGTTGGGCTCTTGCAGCCAAACAGTACTAGGAGGTACTTCATGTTTCCTTCGCTGGCGAGGGAAAAGACGCGAGTTCCGGGAGGAACTCACTCCAAGGACGACAAGACTGTTGATCAATCAGGTGAATTGCTCACATGCTATAGCGAACCACATGGACCCGCCTTTGACTGCTTTTTATTCATGAACAATAGACTGCCATTAATGCTATTCAAAATAGAGATTGACTTTAAAACAGATTGTTTGAACACGAAAACTAATCTTTTAAGTTGTTTTTGAGACCGCCTTCTTGGTAACTCAAAATACTAAATTAGATCAACATAATTGGTACAGCCTTAACGTCAACATAAAGTCTAAATATTAAATCAGATCAATCACTGCGGTGACCGATCCATAAAATAGAACCAATTATCTAAAGGTTATTGATTTCTAATTCAGCAAGTGGTTTAATGAAAGATTACTTCTTCCAAATAATGTTTTTCTTCAATTCTGCTTTGCATTGTGAATTGGTGGTTTGAAAACAAACCAGAATGTGCTGATTAGTCTTAAACTAATCACAATTAGTTTAAAACTAACTTGGCGTCATTCCCAACTCTATTCAATACAAGCCTTGGTCTTTGAGCAAACATATTCATTCTGAATCGTGACATCATTATCAATTTGTTTCTATTTCTGTGCATATTTATCACTTTTACTGTTTTACTTCTGAGTGTTCGTTTTATTATATTTATTATTTTCTTAGTGGTTTAGTTGTGTGTTACTAGTTTGGTGAGTTTGTTGATTAAAGTATATTAACTGAAAGTTGAATTCTTTTTGTAATAAACTCTTGTATTTTGGAAAACCGTTATTTCACCTACATGTGTAGTAACTTGCTGTTCAAGAACGCCAAGAACTTATTCCTTCGTCTGTTGTTTAATTATCTCAGCCTTATCAGGCAGTAGGGGTGCACGATTTTGACAAAAAACCTAATTGCGGTTTTTCTGACAAATATTGCGATAGCGATGCGATTTTTGAATTTTACTTTCGATACTTTTAAGTGCATAAAATTAAAATTTTGAATGAAAGATATTGTTACTTTTACAACACAGTCTTGTACGACATAACACACATGCAAACAATATACAATAACCTAAAAAATATTTATGGGGCCAGGGCCCTCTTCTGGCTTTTGTCTGCTGTTGAACCTGAAAATTCTATAATATAAACTACATAGTGATTGAGGTATTGAGATTGTTCAATGCTTCGTAATTATTAAATACCTGAACCTAAATACCAAACAATAATAAGACATAATGGAAATTAACTTAAACAGGTAGCCTAATTTTTTTTAAAATTGACGAATCTTTGTCATTGAAAAATAGAAAATGAACTCTTATTAGATTTACAATTAGAAAACAAAATCTTCTGCAGCCCACTGCCATTTACTAAACATGAAACTGTTATATTGCACACATTTTAAAATAAATGACTATAACAATTAAAAACAAGACCTTATCCAGCCTTCTGCAAGACGTAGTAACCTGACAGTAGGGTTGCCAACTCTCAGCAAAAAAAATAAGGAACCACCTCCCACCCTCCGCCTCATGATGCTTAATCGACCTAATCGACTTAAATTTAATGCACGTGTAAAACAAATGCACAGAAATAAATTATTTTTCTATAATAATTAAATAGATTCAACATCTTTCTTTGATAGAATTGCAGACTGCACAGATGGTACCTTCCTGAAGGAAAAAGTACTATAGCTTACTAGGATATATACTGTATTAGATTTAATATTTACTATATACGATAAAGGTTTTATGACCCCTATATCCAATCGGTTGTAAGATTCAGATCATTATTTATTAAAAGCTAGACATTTTAAATGAGAATAAGAAAGAAAAGTATGTATTTGTGCCCGCCTTTTCCTGTTAATGCCCTACCTGGCCCCCGGGCAAAACTTTGCTAGAGCCGTCCCTGCACGGTTACCAGCTGTCAGCTACGTAGAAAGGGATCCTGGTGTTATTTGTCTCTCAGAAAAAGTTTTTAACTTCCCTTCAACTCATTCATGTCACCTAAAAGGTAAACCTGTTTCCCCATCAGCTGTTCAGCTCTATCTGCTCAAAGTCCGCGATAAAAAACTGAAACGGGACTGCGACAGAAAAGCCGATCAGCTGATCATTGATCAGTTTCATGATTGAAGGAGCAACAGGAGAGGGAGGGGAGAGAATGAGAGAAGACGAGGCAGCTGCGCAGCGTAAAGACACAGAATAACTCCAGCTTTGTGTCTGTTTTCATTCTAGCTGAAATACGGGACAAATCACGTTCCATCTCACCTTAATACGGAACGCGCAATATTTTCTCTGAATACGGGACGATTCCGTTTTTTACGGGACGGTTGGCAACCCTACCTGACAGTGAAGATTAGCCTGAGTGCGGCAGTGGAGAGAAACAGAGATCTGCAGCCAGGTACCTCTCCCGCTACCCGCTGAGAACAGTGAGAAACACATTCTGCTTTCACATTGAACAAGTCGCCAAAAGTCTCTAGCAACACATGGAAAAATCGCTAGATTTGTTACTAGTCACTTTTTGAAAAAAAAAACATTGCCAGGGGGGTCGGAAAAGTGGCTAAATATAGTGACAAAGTCGCCAAGTTGGCAACACTGCTCTGCGTACAAGCTTTTTTTCCCATCACTATTTCTGATTGGCCAGCAAGCCAGGAATGCGAAACTCAAGCATTTTGATTGGTGAATAGGTTTGTCACTCAACTGTCAGGGGCGGGAAAGAAACCTCAGCCTCCTGAGGTTAGGTTATCGAAGAATAAAACCTCAATATCGATGCTATAAAGGTTAATCGTGCCGCCCTATCAGGCAGGTAATCATAAACATAAACTGAGACTGAACAATTTGGCTATTGTATTCCTGAAATCCAGGTGGTGCCCCTAAACTTGGTAATTTTTACACAAAATTATTAATCTGATTAATAATTGGCCTGAGCAATTATTCATAAGTATTCATAGCCAAAACCTACCTATCTGAGGCATAACAGTGGTAATGCTAACATAGGCTAACATTCAAAACAGTATGTTAGCTATGCTAACTAGGTGCTAATGTGATGATAATGATAACCTGAAAAACGCGATCCAACTCCAAACTCGCCACGGGCCGATATGTCTGATTTTATACCCAAACCCACAGGGCGTGTCTGTGAGACCATGCCTGTGACTTAAAGATGTACCGCTCTCCACCAATCACAAAATTCAAATGCAGTAGCCACAGTTCAACCCTAAGAGGGCAGCACTAAGACGTTTTTAGAGCAAAAAGTATAGAATTAAACAAGTTTACATGAAAATGTAAAAAAATCCCCAGAAACTGAAAGATTGCATTAGTAAAGACCCATTTATACAGTTTATAGGCAAAAAAAGTAGTTTTGGGGTTTAGTTACTCTTTAAGTCCGTCAAGTCTCTGTAGAAGATCAGAGAAGTCTCTCTTCAGAATCTCTGATTGTCTCATCGCCATATCTGATGCTCCAGCATGAATAACAAACTTTTCCAATGTAGGATGTTGGTCTAAAATTGTCTGGAATTTTTCTATCTCTCTCACTGTATTTTTGTAGCAGCTATAAACTCTGGTGTTCTTGCAACAAAAAGCCTCAATTGCATTAATTGATCCGTCTTGTATGTATGCATCGGCGGATCTACTGGGGTGGCATAGGGTGGCAGTTGCCACCCTAAAAGAAAGCCTTGCCACCCCTGCTGCCACCCTAGCAGCTATGAATTCAAACCCGTTAACGTTCCGTGGGCGGGCCCAGCCCATTTTATAGTTTAAATCCATCGATTTTCTGACTTCTAACTTCTTTGAACCTATACATGGTTTATATCATTGGAAAGCTAAGAGTCTTGTGATTCCAATTATGGATGGCGATCAAGGATACAATCATAACTGTAGACACAGTGAGCGCTTTTGCCAACACAAACGTTCTCCTGACGGAGGTATAAAAATATGGAACTCACCACTTTGTAGTCTAATAAACGGTGACAAAACCGATCCATTTCGAACAAAAATGGTCTTTTTACATCAATAAGGGTCAGAGTAAAGTCCTCCAATAAAGTGATTAGTCCATGACAACAGTAAAACCGATAAAAAATTTAAAATAAACAGTGAAGACGTGCTTCCAAAATGTCTATGGCCATTTTTGTAGTCTTTACGGCTTTGTTTCCGATTCCTTCGCTTCCACTTCCGCCTACAAAAGGTCACTGAGCATGCCCAGAAGAAAAAAAAAAAAACTTTCATCCGGTTTATTTCATCCATGCGCCAACCAATGGCCGTTAAGCGCCTGTTGGCTGAGGGAGTAGCGTTGTCCTGTGTTTTCCCTGCAACACGGTTAGACCGATGTAACACGAGGCTGCCAGGCTGTTCCTCCCTGCGTGTAGTCATCGGTGAAGTTGTGTCATTTCCATAACCAGTGTTGAGGTCAAAATTAATTTCCAGACTGCGTAACTTCATTTCAATGTCCTCAATTCTGTGGAGCAGTTTCTCAAAATCCTCAGCTGAGCAAATAGCCATGTTGATAAGTCCATAAAAAAGTAATCCAAAAAATCCAAGAAGAGATCCGGTCCAATACAGTAACTCCAGGGGCTGGGTAGATAAAGTAACTAAGAAAAAGCTAAGAAAAGAAAACAAGAAAAGCAAACAGAAAATAAAATAAAATAAAGCGAAGGATCAGGAGAGACCAGAAGAGGCTGCTCCTCCTTCAGTAGTCAGACAGATCAGTCTGACTGCTGAAGGAGGAGCAACTAGATACCTCCTCTGTATTTCTTTTAGTTCCAGTTAGAACCTCTACTCAGTTAGCTCTGTACGCTGCTGTTCGTCTCTACTTCTTTTGGATTGTACAGGCAGTTGAGCACCACTGAAGACTGCGACTGCTGAAGGAGGAGCAGCTGCTCTCTGTCTCTCTCCAGATCCGTTCACTTTATTTTCTTTTCAGTTTGTTTTTCTTATTTTCTTTTCTTAACCTTTTCTTAGTTACTTTATCTACCCAGCCCCTGAAGTTTCTGTATTGGACCGGATCTCTTCTTGGATTACTTTTTTATGGACTTATCAACATGGCTTTTTGCTCAGCTGAGGATTTTGAAAAACTGCTCCACAGAATTGAGGGCATTGAAACGAACCTACGCCATCTGGAAATTAATTTTGATCTCCACGCAGATTATGGACAAAATGACACAACTTTACTGTTGAATAGAAACAGGGAACAGCCTATCAGCCAGGTGTTACATCGGTCTAACCGTGTCACAGAGAATCCCTACAGGCGTCTGAGCGGCAGAACTCCGCACTATAATGAAGACTGGCCAGCATTAAAACGCACGGAATCATCAACCCCAGCATGTTCTCCGAGGAAGAAAAAACAAAAGAAACTCCGGCACAGAGAAGGCTCTGAACCCAGAACTGCCGCTTCTGCTAAAAGTAAACAAAAGAGGTTTCAGCCAAAAACAAGAGACATTTCTCCACCTGGAATCCCGCTGAAAAACAGATTCGCAGCCTTAACTTCCCTGAAAGATGACGCAGCCCCCGGGACCAGTCAAAGCCACCATGAGAAACCCAGCCGCAACATTCACGCTGGATCAGCAGATATCGCGATGAGACAATCAGAGATTCTGAAGAGAGACTTTTCTGATCTCCTACAGAGACTTGATGGACGTAACGTAAACATCCTCATCAGCGGACCAGTCCCTGAAGGGAATGATGAAAGATTTAGCAGACTCCGCATGCTCCATAAATGGTTGAAGAAACAATCAGCTGAGAAGTCGTTCACATTTATTAATAATTTATATTTTTAATAATTTAGTATTTAGTAATTAAGTATTTGGAAGTGCTAATCATCTGTTCAAAGAAGGGATGCGTTATCTGAACAAGGCTGGAGTAAGGCTCTTAGCAGCAAACATTTTTTCTTATCAAAATCAGAAAGCAAAACACTTGCTCCCAAAAGCTGACCTTGAGGCGCCCATGGATATCAGAGAACAAAAACAGCAAGTCATGATGACACTACAGGACCGAGTCTTCATCTTCCTGTGACTCAGCCACATCAAATGAGTCTCCATAGAAACTTTACAGACAGACTGAACAAGCAAATCAAATTTGGGACACAATTAACACCTAAACTTAGACTACACCAAACGCCTGGGACTAGTGTCAATAAGCCTGGGAGCTTCCCCCCACTGATTATTACAGATATTTGATATTTGAGGGAACCAGGCAATAAATCCACCCCTACCGTCTCCCAGAATTCGCCCGGCACCCCTGAGGCTATATCAGTGATTATCAGCAGCAGGAAACATAAACCGTTAACCACACGCTCTCATATTAAACAAAATCTCAAATTGATAACCTATCAGAAGGTTCAGCTGCCCATCATCACAATACTTAAGTTAGCTTTATTAAACATTAGATCTCTATCCGGGAAGTCTTTTCTTATCAATGACTTCATCACTGAGCATAATTTACACTGCCTTTTTTTATCAGAAACTTGGCTAGATGAAAATAACGAAACAACTTCATTAATAGCAATCTAGTCCTCCAAATTACAATTTCTTAAGCGAGAAC
This sequence comes from Valencia hispanica, assembly GCA_963556495.2. NCBI lineage: Eukaryota > Metazoa > Chordata > Actinopteri > Cyprinodontiformes > Valenciidae > Valencia > Valencia hispanica. The sequence goes on from OY747703.1 coordinate 17,463,059, forward strand.
AGAAAACACAGATGAGGTGGAGGTGTAGCCACCATCTTTCACAACTCAATGAACTTTAAAAAGGTAACTCTGGGCACGTTTGATTCTTTTGAATACCTAGCCACCCAGATAAATGAGCCCAACAAAGCTTTATTTCTAAGTTTATATAAACCACCAAAACTTAACTCTAACTTCTTTAATGATTTCAATGACCTTCTTTCTGTAATATGTATCGACTATGACCAACTAATCATTGTGGGGGACTTTAACATCCATACAGACAACCCCCAAGATAGACAAGCAAAAACATTAGATGTTACTCTCCACAACTTCGGCCTGATCCAGCATGTCAAACAACCAACACACAATAAAGGATACACTCTGGACTTAATAATCAGCAAAGGTTTTAATATTTCCAACATCTCTGTAATTAATATTGCGTTATCTGACCATTTCTGTATTTTCTTTGAAAGTACCATCTCTGCTAAATTATCCAGCCACAGTAAGACCACTATAAAAAAGCGTTTTCTAGGGGACAGTTCAGTAGAAACCTTTAAACGTATTTATCCTTCCACCACATCCCCCTCATCTCCCAACTCAAACTCAGTAAATAAGTTGGTAGATAATTTCCTTGTGAAAACCTCAGACATCATGGATTCCATTGCTCCAACTAAAGTGAAAGTAGTCTCAGGTAGAAAAAAGTCTCCGTGGACAAGTAATCCACTGGTACGTAGTGAAAAAAGGAGAGTGTCGACGAGCCGAGAGAAAATGGCGGAAAACTCGACTCCAGGTTCACTGTGAGATCTACAAAGAGAGCCTGAATAGATATCAGCTAACTATAAAAGATGCTAGGGAATAGTTCTTTTCTGAAATCATCAACAGAAACATTAATAATGCACGGACTCTATTTGCAACAGTGGAAAGACTAACTAATCCTTTAGTGACAGTAGCCCCTGAACTAAACTCTACCAGGGCCTGCAATGAATTTGCCAGCTTTTTCACTGAAAAGATTCTAACAATTAGACGGTCAATCTGTACCTCAATATCGAACCCACAACCAGTGCCATCCCCAATCAACAACAATGTAGAGAAAATGTCTGAATTCCACGAATTAAACCAGAACAGCCTTGAAAAAATCCTTATCCAATTAAGCTCCTCCTCCTGCTGTCTTGATATCCTACCTACAGCTTTTCTAAAGAAAGTTCTTCCTGTTATTGGGTCTGATCTTGTTCAAATAGTGAACTCATCACTGCTATCAGGTGTCTTCCCTCAGGCTTTAAAAACAGTAGTTATTAAACCACTGCTAAAGAAGGAAAATCTGGACAACACGTTAATGCAGAACTACAGGCCAATCTCTAATCTTCCATTCATCAGTAAGATTATTGAAAAAGCTGTGTTTCAGCAGTTAAATGGCTTCATAACAATGACAAACCGTGTTGATGTTTTCAGTCTGGTTTCCGCGCTCACAACAGCACCGAGACTGTCCTCGTCAAAGTATTCAATGACATCCGCATAAATACAGACTGTGGAAGAACCACAGTGCTGGTTCTGTTGGACTTCAGTGCAGCATTTGACACTGTTGATCATTATATTTTCTTGGAACGACTGGAGAGCTGGGTCGGACTCTCTGGTACAGTACTTGGCTGGTTCGAGTCTTACCTAAAGAACAGGGAGTTCTATGTTTCAATAGGAAACTTTTCATCAGAATGAACAGAAATCACATGTGGGGTGCCCCAGGGCTCCATCCTGGGGCCCCTCTTATTTAATATCTACATGCTCCCACTAGGCAAGATTATAGCAACCAATAACATTAGCTACCATAACTACGCGGATGACACTCAGCTCTACATTACAATGTCACCAGGTGACTCTGAACCTATTCAAACCCTAAATCAATGCATTGACCAAATAAATGGATGGATGTGCCATAACATTCTCCAGCTGAATAGAAACAAAACTGAAGTGATTATTTTTGGACCCAAGGAGGAACGATCAAGAGTCAGCACACAGCTTCAATTAATACAGCTAGAAACTACTGATCAGACTCGAAACCTAGGTGTAGTAATGGACTCCAGGGTCACAAAAAGGCAATAACAAGGTCAGCCTTCTATCACCTGAAGAACATCTCTAGTATTAAAGGACTGATTTTGCAACACGACCTAGAAAAACTCATCCATGCGTTTATCTTTAGTCGGATTGATTACTGCAACAGCATCTTCACAGGTCTGCCTAAAAAGTCAATCAGACAGCTGCAGCTGATCCAGAACGCTGCTGCTCGCGTCCTCACTAGAACCAGGAAAGTAGAGCACATCACCCCAGTTCTAAAGTCCTTACACTGGTTCCCTGTAGCTCAGAGAATAGACTTCAAAATACTCATACTAGTTTATAAATCATTACATGGCTTAGCACCAAAATATGTTGAAGACCTGTTGTCATGGTACCAACCACCAAGACCACTCAGGTCCTCCAACTCTAGCCTACTAAACATCCCTAGACTCAGAACTAAACATGGAGAAGCAGCTTTCAGTTTCTATGCTCCCCTTATCTGGAACAGACTTCCTGACGAGTGTAGAGCTGCTGAAACTCTGAACTGCTTTAAATCGAGACGAAAAACCCATCTGTTAAGAATTGCCTTCGAGTAAATGTTTGATATCATATGTATGAAATGTGTTCATGCTCTCTTGCTTTTTTTGATCTTTCTCTTGCTTTATTGTGTATCATGTGTAATGTGCGTTTCTTTTATATGTTTTTTTTAAATCACCAAATCATGTGAAGCACCTTGAATTACCCTGCTGTTGAAAGTGTGCTATACAAATAAAATTGCCTTGCCTTGCCACTGCCACCTAGTAGCTGAAGGCATATTTACCATTCAAGGATAAATAGACACCAAATCAGCAGTGCTTCTCAGCTTTTAGACAGGTCTCGGTTTTAACACACCTGAATCAAATAATTAGGTCCCTAACTGCCTGCTGAGGAGGGAATTAACATGTGCTGGTTCTTTTATTTCAGTAACCTAGTAGGGCTGGACGTCACAGGCTGCACTGCCTGTGACGTAAAGATGTATCGCTCTCCGCCAATCACAAAATTCAAATGCAGTAGCCACCGTTCAACCCTAAGGGGGCAGCACTAAGACGTTTTTAGACCAAAAAGTGTAGAATTAAACAAGTTTACACCAAAATGTAAAAAAATCCCCAGAAACTGAAAGACTGCATTGGTAAAGACCCATTTATACAGTTTAGAAGCAAAAAAAAGTTGTTTTGGGGTTTTGTTACTCTTTAAATTTAATATTTAATAGGATGACCCTATTTTGAACACATCAACCATATTCTGACACTTTTGATTTTAAGATATTTAAAATAGTGCTGTCAAGAGAATACAAAATACATGAATAAAAATAGATTTAAAAAAACGTATTAATTAATACTTATTAATTAATTATAATCTGTAATAAATTAGTCTAATTAATCTCTTTAAATCACACCTAATAATTGCTGAGAAAAGCCCTCATCTTCAGTTAAATTAATTACATTATATTTTGGCAGAACAAATATATAACAAAAAAGTGTCTTTATGAAGACCTTTACTGTTTTTAACAGACTTAAACAGATGCAGTCACAGCCATTTACATTTCTCAGATTTTGAGACTAGTCCCAGTGCTGACTGCAGCTTTGGCTTCTAGCATGAGCGATTCATTAGCATTCTGGACTCAGTGGGGGTAAATATCTGCCCTGAGTGAGTCCAGCTGGATCTGGACGGAGGGGCGGAGCTGCTGCGCATTGACTAGCTGCCTGCCGTGAGCGCTCTGAGACGGAGAGCAGTCCACGGCAGCACCGCTGCTCGGTGAGAGTAACAAGGAAAAGTACTTCATCCTAAAGTCTCCAATAACCCCAGAAAGAGTTGCAAGATTGGTTGCTGATTGCTTTTTTGAAGAGGAATAACTACAGGGGTTTAAATATTCACTACATATAGCGATTAAGCCGCTAAATTGGCAACACTGTCTGCAACTCAACGCTCCTCCTCACTCCTGTTTCCCCTCTTCACTAAAAACAGAAGCGTCAGCTCACGATAAGCAGGTCTAATGACAATGGATGTCCACTTCAGGGTGTGGTCAAGCACAAGAAGCCCAAAGCATAAAAACAGATTTTAGTTAAAGGCAACTCACATGCAGAAACAATTAAATTAAAGATTAAAAATTAGATTAACGCAATTAAAAAATATATGTCTGTAATTAATTCAATGCATTTAACACGATAATTGAATAATATAATAATAATAATAATAATTAATAATGCCTTGCATTTATTTAGCGCTTTTTTCGAGCGCTTTACAACTCCATTATTCATTCACTCTCACATCCACACACTGGTGGAAGCAAGCTATGATTATAGCCACAGCTGCCCTGGGGCAGACTGACAGAAGCGAGGCTGCCATATTGCTGCATCGGCCTCTCTGACCAACACCAGTAGGCGGGTAGGTGAAGTGTCTTGCCCAAGTACACAACGATTTGTAGCAGGTGGAAGCTGGCATCAAACCCACGATTTCTGGGTCGCAGGCCGACAACTCTACCACTGAACTACAGCCCATTCCTGCTCGATGTGGTTAAAAAGAACATTTAAATAAACTTCAGATCAGCTTCTACAAGACAACCATTACAGAAATGACTTTAAACTCTAAATAGAAATAATTAATCTTCTATGTTAGAAAATAAACCTATAACAATAATAGCTCTCTATTTGTACAGGACAAAAATTAGACAAAAGTCTGAAGTTATGTTCTGAGAAAATAAGTATTACTTTCTATTCAAACTAAGGTATAGAAAATAATAAGCAGCATTCTCCCAAAGACACTTAAAGTCCCACTCCGATCATATTTTGAGCTATTTTAAAAACATTCTCAGTGGTCTTTAAGTTATGATTATGCCGTTTTTAGCGAAAATCCCAAAACCTGTGCCATTTTCTGGGACTTCGCTTCAGCAGAGCTGCAGTAGGTCATTAACAATTCGCCTCTGGGTTGTGGGCGGAGCCGTTGGCACATCGCAATAAATACGTTTATGGTGAATCTGCACATCCCTACATCGCAGGAGGACCGAATCAAAAGTAGGGATGCGCCAATCTAAAAATGTGGAACATTACAGATATTTGGTATTGCTATTGCTATTATTGCTGATAACTAATTTTGACGATATTAATTACATTACAAAAGTTTCTTACAGAGATGGAAACAAATTGCAGTTTCTAATATTGGCCCAGTTTTATTTAACGGACCAATGAAAAATGACTAATATCGGTCAAAACCAATGTTAGTGCTAATATATTGTGTATTCCTAGACAAAAGCCATGTTCTCATTGTTTCAGTCATGAGAAACAGGAGAGGAACTTTTACAATATATAGGCCTATATTTTTTTAAAATTTATTATAATAATTTTATTATGTTTTGGGCAGAACCAGGACCAGGGAAACTATGTAATTCCATCTCATGTCTGACATGTGTTGAAAGACAATAAATAAATCCTTAGAGATACAGGAGAGGAGGGTGGAGACAAAATAAATCCAAGGCAGCAGAGGATAGAAAGAGGAGATCTGAGAGACGGATCCAGCTTTATTAAACTTAAAATGATTAGGAAAAACATTTTTTTACGCTGCATTTATTTTCCATTTGTGATCAAATGCTTTATGAAGCGTTCACATCGCACGCTTTGTCGCAATCAAAAAACGTGCACAAAGCGACTAGTTTGAAGCATATACATTTTTAAGCCTGAAGCTTGCAAAGCCTGCCACTTGCTGTGAAAAAAAAAAGAGAGCGTGGGCGGGGCTTCCTCTGTTGCCAGATGTTTTAAACCAGGGGTTCTCAACCTTTTGCAAGCTGGGCCCCCCCAGAGCTGGTTCATTGCAGTTGGGGCCCCAGTGCAACCCCACTCCACATCACCTTGCATGCATAGACAGACAGACAGACAGACAGACAGACAGACAGACAGACAGACAGACAGACAGACAGACAGACAGACCGCCCTAGGCTATTATTTTTAGGCCCACATTATTATTATTATCATCATCAGTAGGCCTATTATTATTACTAGGCTATTGCTATAATTTGGAATTGGCACCAGACCTCTGATATTAATTGATGCTTTATTATTATTATTGTTATTATAACTAGGCCTAATAGTAGGCATCATCTGCATTTTTTACAGAAGTTTGCAGGTAGGTGATGTTAATGTGAGACCTGAGCCTGCTTTGCCTTGCAAAGATCCTCAATTCTTGGCTCAATGTTTGATAAACATAGCCTCAAATCATCCTCGATTTGTGCATGATTCAAGTATTTTGTTTTGAGTGAAGTCATTTACGAGAATCCTGCCTCACACAAATATGTCGTCGTGAAAGGAAGGAGAATCTTCAAGGCGACTTCACAGAGTTGAGGATATTCCTGCATCAATGCTGCCCAGAATGACGAAAGAGGGGAGGAGCCAAAGAGTTCCTTCAGTCTACTGTCACTCTTCAGCTCAATAAGCTGGTCCTGCAAATCAGTTGACATAGGGTGACCATATTTTGATTTCCAAAAAAGAGGCCACCTGGCACAGTACTGAAACACTTTCAGGACTTGGCCAAGACTTTTGATTTTAACATATTTAAAGTGTGCATTCTCAATGTGGTTAGAAAAGATTAGTTAAATAACAAACTTAAAAAAGGCTTTCACAAGAAGAAAATGATTTTATAATCTCTGGAAATAAATTAGAATAGAAATAGTAACTCTTCTGAATTAAAAAAAGTTACCAGCAACAATATTAGTTTACTTTTTAAATTGCACTGGACAAAAACTGAAGAAAAATCTGAAATAATCTTCTGAGAAAACAAGTATTTTCTTTTCACTGTAATAAAAGTAAACAGCTGCAGACTCAAAAACAAAATAAAAAAGTGCTTACTCTGTTTAGTTTGCATCTTCATCCTCCACAGTCAGTTTATAGATGAACTCTCACTTTGATCAGGCTTTTTATAGTTTTTGTGTCCATGTGATCTTTGGGATATTTGCCACTTTTGTCACACAGAAACACAAATGCCTGCTATGTGAATGGTGCACTCTGCCACCCATTTGTTGCGACTTGACAGCATATCTTTTTTGGTTCGTGCATGAAGCTTGTGCTTTGGCTTCTTGTAAACAGCAGTAACTCGGCGCTGCGCGGCCCAGCGGTGCGGTGCAACTCGGCGCAGAGCAGCGCTGCGCAATTGCGTTGCGCAATGCAGGATTACGCTGTGCTGTGCCACTTGGCGCAGAGCAGCGCTGCGCAATGCATGAGGCGCGGTGCGGCGCGGTGCAGCGCACAGCTTGCTGTCTGTGGCGTCAATAAACGGATCAGAACCAGCTCGGGAGGACGTTACATGAGAGAAAGGCTGTCATAATGGATGCATCACACCAGTCAGTTTAAGCATGGTCCTATGAAAACAATAACAACCCAGACATTTTTATCAGCCTATAAATCCTCCCGGATGCCCTGGACAGCACATGAACAGTGGACATGTCAGGGGAAAAGAGGACGGTTGGTCACCCTAAGTTGACAGCTCGTTTGCTGTCCACACAAACGGATCTCGAACCCATGCAAAAGAGCGATATTCTTCCTTAAAGTACGTCGCAAATTGTTTTCTCATTGCTGACAGGTGCTCAGACACTGATTGAGAGGAGAAATCGTGTGACATGCCTGCATCAGTGATATAGTCTACAAGGCTGGGGTTCCCTCAACTGATGCGGCCATAGAGGTCTAGTTTTACTGTGAAGGCGTGCGCTTTGTCTGCAAGGAGCAAAATATGAGTTTCACGGCCTTACAAAGACAGGTTAAGGCCATTCAAGCGGTCAAATATAGATCAAATGGGACAGAGACGCAAGCCACATATAGTGTCATCCAAATGCTTCACCAGATCTGATTTGATTTATGTCAAAAACCACTTCACCTCCTCTCAGAGCTCATACAACCGCTGTAACACCCGCCCCCTGGAGAGCCAGCGAACTTCAATGTGATTCGCTGAAACCGCTTATCACCTGCATTTCCGCTCACGATCGACAAACAAATCCAATTTGTTCAAAACTTCTTTTTTTAAATCAGTCAAAACACATTTTAATTTCTATTCAGGAGTTATTTATATACAAAACTAGAACTTTTTATGACAGTAGTTTAATAATAATAAAAAAATTGCAAATTTTCTTTTTCAGTTTTTTTCCTCCCATCCTGTAGCCTACTGGCGCCCCCCCCCCGGTAGGCGGCTGAGGGCGCTGAGTCAGCGCTGCCTGAGGCCCGTGCTGCTGAGGCAGAGGGAGACAGGAGTCCAGTCTCTGAGTGGTAATAGTAACATAGGCTAACGTTCAAAACAGATGAACGTCGATCAGATCGATCAGTCGCAAAACTGCCAATGTCGCTTTGGTCACTGTCAATGTTTCAGTGTCAGATTAAGCGAGCTGTCACTGTCCTCCTGACCACACCCACGTTCCCCCCTCCGCTTTTCCTCCACACTTGGCCATACCCCTCCGTGCCTCCTGGCACTGCCCACTTTGTAGGATTTTTCAAATGTTGTATGATGTTTCATGGGGTTCAGTTCCACTTTAAATGTTTAGTGATGTCACTACAGTGAGACACTCTGATTGGTTGACGCTTGGGGGACGCTGCCGAAAGTTCAGCTAGCTCAACATTCTGCGTTGCTGGCTATAGCCGCTTTGAAGCTTGGAAAGCAGCAAAAGCTTCAAAAAATGCCATGGCCAAAGCAAAGAAAGCATTGCAGAGACTCTGACGGCTTGCTGTAAAATTATAAAATCTGTATTTGGGATATAGAATGGAAAAGTATTATGTAAGTAATAAAAAAAAGCATTAATTATGGTTAATCCTTTTAATTCCTCTTTCTTTCACTGTTTTCGCCTGAAAGGGAGCCCCAGTGTTCTATTACCGTAATGCATCATGTATGCGCGAAGCTAATGTTTATAAGAGCCCTAGCGGCGGATGGCTCGACCACGTATTTCCAAGTGTAGGCCTCCTCGTTGGAATCTGTTTACTAAATGCGGCCACCGCGTTGGTCTAAATCGATCACGTAGCAGCCGTTTTACTACTTCCTCATTACGCTCAAAACGAACTAGTACCGAATCAAAACATCGATTGTAACAAAATGAGAAGTTTAACTTCTTAACTCAGTATGAACGATTGATTTGAAACATGATTTTAATGTGTGACAATAGAAATGTATTCGTACCAAAGCGTTCCCTGTTTTATGTCTATAGGCTACATTTGGGCTTTGCGAAGGTAAAGCATTTTCCTAAACTGTGGCTGACTAAAAAAAAGAAACCATACAAACCTAATCTGTGCAGCAGAACCTTCGGGTTGAAACGAGCCTCCATGATATCTTTAGATGTTGGTCTAAACGCTTGTGTGCAAAGTCAGTTTTTGTTATTTGTGTCTTCTCCTTCTTCTTCTTCTTCTTCTTCTTCTTCTATTGGTGTTTAATGGCGGTTGGCAATTAACTTTTAGCGGCATTACCGCCGCCTACTGTTAAGGAGTGAGAATCAGGATTTATCTACTCTACTTCAAAATGAATAAATAAAACCTCCCCATGACATTAAATTCTATAACACAAAAGATTATTAAATCCTAGAAAATAAATGAGTACATCTAAGAAACTTCAAAATAACTGGGAAACAAGTATTTTCACCCAACACTTCCAAAAACGTGTACCTTATTTAAATTTTCTCAAGATTGTGTTTCAGAATATATCTTTGTTTTCTGTATTTCTTGCAGTGAACCATAATATGCTCTATTCTTTCTTCCTGATTATTTAATATTTTGGATAATGAACTGTTTAATCCAGTGTGAACAAACCTTAATCTTGATATTATTATATCTTCCTTCCTGTTTAACCAACCACCCCTGATCTCACCAACTTTCCTTTGAATTTCATAATACCATCTTCTTTTCCTCTCTTCTTCCCATTCCCTCTGCCAGCTTTCCTTCAACTTCTGTTTGATAATACTTTTAATTTCTAGTTTACTGTAATTGATTATTATATCCACATTTTCATGTTTAGTAGCTTCCTTTGCTGTTTTATCTGCCATTTCATTTCCAATTATACCACTATGAGCTGGGATCCACAAAAATACAATTTCAAGCCCATTCTTTGTATCCTGTATAATGTTTGCTGTATTCCTTAAATAGGAAACTTTTTAACTGATTGGAATGTTTGTATAAATGTATTGAAATTACTTCTTGTTAAGTGCCTTGAAATGACATCTGTTGTGAATTGGCGCTATATAAATAAACTGAATTGAATTGAATTTCTATTAAAATATCTTCTCCATCCCCCTAATGACGGTTATATAAACTATGCAAAGATGAACTGGAATCTGAACAGATTATTGTTTTAAGTGGCCTAATTTCCTCAGTCCATTGTAGAGCTAAAATAATTGCTGTCATTTCTCCTGTGAATACTGATAAATCATCACTAATCCTTTTACCCACATAAACATGAAATTCTGGAATAAAAAATGCCACTCCTGTTTTGTTTTCTGGATCCTTTGATGCATCTGTATAGATTTGAACGCAATTATAGTCCTCATCATTGTATCTCTGTATACAGTGTGACTCTAAAATAAATTATTTGTCTTTCATCTTCTTTTCAAGTATAGAAAAATAAATTTTCGCTTCAGGGAGGATCCATGGTTGTATGGCTGGTAACAGAACAGTTGGACCAATGCCAAGTTGTGCCAGTTCTAGTTCTTCAGCTACTACCAATCCAAAACTTTTTATTTCCCTCCTCTTTTTTTCCCAGCAAGATTTTAAAGTGTCTTGTGTTGGATGATTCCAATTATGACACTGCAAGCTTCCCCAGTACACTACCAATAATTGAACTCTTCTTAATTTTAATGGCATTTAATGGCATCCCATTTCTATCGGTGAAGCTGCAACTGAAGTGGTTTTGAATGGCCCTGAACAAAGTTGTAATCCCTGATATTGAATACAATTAAGTTAAGAATTGTATCTGCTGCTAATCCAGACGCCACACACCCATAATCCGTTACTGACTTTATTAATCCAATATAGATAGCTTTTAAAGCTGTTATATCTGCACCTCATCCATTTTCAGTTAAATATCTCATTATATTTATACCTTTTATGCACCTATCTAAAACCTTCTGAATGTGTACCTTCCATGTTAATTTTTCATCCAACCACATTCCCAAAAATTTGAAACATTTTACTCTTTCCAAGTCCTGATTATATAATTTAAGATTTAAATTAATATTCCTTTTCATTGTAAAAAGTATCACCTTTCTTTTATCCACTGTAAACTTAACACCCCACTTATATAACCAGTCTTCTACTTTTAAAATAACTTCTTGCAATTTCTTTACTATAAACTCCAAGTTCTTTCCTCTTTTCCAAATAGCCCCATCATCCGCAAAAAATGAGAACGCCATCTGACTCACAATTTCAATAAATACATAATTTATCGTTATTGAAAACAGAAACCAGTGGGACCCAGGTACACCCATCTACTGTCTGGAGACGTCTGGCCAGAAGTGGTCTTCATGGAAGAGTTATAGCCAAAAAGTCATAGCTCTGAAGTGGAAACAAGGCCAAGCAACTCAAGTATGGACAAAAACATAGGAATTGGGGTGCAGACAAATGCCAGCAGGTGCTTTGGACTGATGAGTCAAAATTTGACATATTTGGCTGTAGCAGAAGGCAGTTTGTTCTGGAAAGCGGTACAATAATGAGTCTCTGCAGGAAACAGTGAAGCATGGTGGAGGTTCCTTGAACGTTTGCGGCAAATGGATTTGGAGATTTGGCCAGGATTAATGGTGTTCTCAATGTTGAGGAATACAGGCAGATACTTATCGATCATGCAATACCATCAAGAAGACGTATGATTGGCCCCAAATTTATTCTGCAGCAGGACATGCAGCCAAAGTCATTAAGAACTATCTTCAGCTTAGAGATGAAGAAGTCCTGGAAGTGATGTTATGCCCCCCACAGAACCCTGATGTGAACATCATTGAGTGTGTCTGGGATTACATGAAGAGACAGAAGGATCTGAGGAAGCCTAAATCCACAGAAGATCTGCGGTAAGTTCTCCAAGATGTTTGGAACAAGCTACCAGCCGAGTTCCTTCAAAAAATGTGTGCAAGTTTAACTAAAAGATTTGATGCTTTTTTGAAGGCAACGGGTCATGCACATGACCAGAATAAATGGGAAACAGTCTCTTGGCCAGAGCTTAATGTTCAGGCTGAATCAATGTCTTTCTTGAATCTTGTTAGGAAGAATTTTGCCGGATAACAGCGATGAATGATTTTATATGAGATTTATTTAACATTGGTAACCAATAAGAACTGGTTTGGGAGAGTCCGTGTTTTGTTCCAGTCAATATCTTGATGAACACTGTTATATGTAACATGGGGGACACAAACGCATTCCACTTGGAATAAATTGCGGATACGTCTGTTGTTCCGGCAGTCAGTCACAAAACATATTTTTCCCACAGGCGTGCCCAATGGGTCTAGAACTGAAGGTTGGTTGAGTGTGCTGCAGTTTGACATTTGAACAACATTAATTTAAATTCAAATCAAAAATACTTTATTGATCCCAGAGGGAAATTAAGTGTTGTTGTAGCTCATATAATTAATTCTTTAGAGAGTTGTACATAATGATGGCTATGGGCAGGAAGGATTTCCTATAGCGGTCTGTATTGCAGTGAAACTGAAGAAGCCTAAGACTGAAGACGCTCTGTTGTTGTATGACTGTCTCATGAAGAGGATCCTCAGGTTTTTTTGATTTTATAAAGAATCTTTCTTCGCATTATCATCTCCAGTGGTTCCACAGTAGTGCCAAGAACAGAACCAGCCTTCTTCATCCGGTTGTTGAGCATTTTTAAGTCCCTGGCTCTGATGCTACTACCCCAACAGATGATGGCTGAAGAGATTACAGTCTTCACAACAGACTTGTAGAAGATTTGCAGCATCTTGCTGCAAACCTTGAAGGATCTAAGCTTCCTTAAGAAGTACAGTCTGCTCTGTCCCTTCTGAGCGCATGACATTAAAAACAATCGCATATTGCTTGGGTCATTAAACTGATTAAGGAACTGAGCATAACTAAAAGGTTGACCATCCTTGTTAAGTAGCTGTTTCACTGCTAAAATATTGTTTCTGAACCAGTTCTCAAAATATAAAGATTTATTCTTGTAACATAAGTCTTTATTATTCCGTATAAGATACTGAGAAAAATTGTGCTCATAAATAAGTGACCATGCCAGCAACGCCTGCTTGTGAAAGTTAGAGAGAGCCACTGGAATCCTTTCAATGTTGTGATTGCAAAGTAAAAAAAAAATTATCTAGCCATTTTGGAGAACAGATAACGGGGAATAAAGTGCCAAATTGATAAGGGTTTTATTAAACAATGTTTAATCCATTTGACTTTTAATGTGCTAATATGTTATTTAGAGGGATGAAATCGAGAACATTTAGACCGCAGTTAAAGTATTCATTATTTCACGTGTCTTGTCTGGCTGTGTGGCACTCAGAATTGGTGTCTGAGTACCAAGTAGAAGCCCGACAGACTTACTTTCACAAGTGGTACATTACGGCTTTTGCTATAGCTCTCCGCTTGATGTATATGTGTAAGAATTCTTTATTAGAAATTTCGTGTTTTTTCCCCCCTGATATTATGGACACAAAGACGGAAAATAAAGGCGAAGAAAGAAGATGAAGATAGGTAGGAAAAAAAGTTACAAAGTAAAGCGGGAGAGGGTAAGTTGAAGACAGTAAAAGAGAGGAAGGGGAACAAAGAAAACACAAGAAAACACCCCAGTCCGCCTCCACACCCGTGGGACGGCAGGGAGAGGAGAAAAAACCAGAATGCGTCTGTAAACACCAGAATCCCCACACTTGTGTGTATGAGCATGCTGGTGTATACAGACCCTTTCCAAAAAATTTTTATATCATGGAAAAGTTCATTTATTTCCATAATTCCATTCAGAACGTTAAACTTCCATAAATTAGATTCAGGCCCCACAACTGAAACGATTTCAAGCATTTAGTTGTTTCTTTGTATATAATTTGGGCTTCCAGCTCATTAAACCCACGAAAACAGGAATTCAAAAAATTAGAATACTGTGAAGAAATCACCATTTACTACTCAGTTTTTGCAGAAATAAAAAATAGAAATTAGGATCACATCACATCAAATCAATCAAAATATAGTATTTTCAAAACGATATATCAATCTTCAATACTTGGTAGGGAATCCCTTTGCCTTAATCACTGCCTCGATGCGCCGTGGCATTGAGACTATCAGCCTGTGGCATTGCCTGAGAGTTATGGAAGCCCAGATTTCCTTAATGCCAGTTCTTATTTGACTTATCTCTCATCTTTTCATAAAATGTGGTTGCTGGTAAGCCAGTCATTTTGAATTGAGGAAAAAAGGGGACTTCCCAGCATGTAAAAATCAAATGATGCATCACTGGAAAGCCCAGGATGTCCTCTAAAAAGTACTGTAGGGCTTAACTCAAAAAAGTAAAATAAGATTCAGGTGAACAAAATGTTCACTAGGCACATCAATCTGTCATTAATTTTCTTAGAAGTCAATTATTGCTTCTTTCCAACTCTGTAGTAGTTTCCCACCTTCCCAAATCCCATTGTAAGATTCTAGTAACATATCTTTGGATACCTAACTAAGTTGATTTATCATGATGTAACAAATTTGGTCTTTTCCTGGAGTTGATTTCTTAGATTTCCTAAGTGCTCTGTTTAATTCTGTTTTTGTAAATGGTATATTCAGTAAATCATGACAATCTTCCTCTTGCCTTAATAATTCTTCGTTCTCAGCTAAAGTCTGAACTTTCCCTTTTTTCTTTTCTTCATCAATGTTGACTAAACTATGAATTCTAGCAAATGCTTTTGCCATCATATTAGCCTTCTCTTCATTTTTAACTAGTAATATTCATCCATCACTTAGGACTGGATATCCATACTCTCTTTTAATCCCATTAATTTTCCTTATCATTGTCCATACTAGATTTATTTTTGTTTGTTTCCCCACTGGATTGCAAAATCTTCTCCACAAAACTTTCTTTGCATTTTTTATAATTCTTCTCAAATTACCCTGTGACCTTTTACATTCAATAAGATCCTGAGTGCTATGATTTCTTTTCAACATTTTGAAAGCTTTATTTCGAGACTTAATGGCTTCATCACATTTCTTTGTCCACCACAGTACAATCTTCTTTTTGACCGTACCTCCTTTCTTCTTTATACTTCTATTTTCTGCTTCTAAAATGGCACAACATAGAGATAGATTTAAATAATTAACATCATCATTTAAATCAACTTTTTGCATCTCCTGTTCACTTATCAACTTAAATGTTTCCCAGTCAGCACTATTGAAATTCCACATCTCTAATGTTCCTGGGTCATACCTTAACACCCAAATTTATTACAGGATTGTGATCACTACCTGTTGTGTTATCTTTAAGTACTTTCCAACTACTTATGCCTGCTAAGTGATTCTGAAACCAGACTTAAATTACAGATTCTGTCCCCGTTCTAACATGCACTCTTGTTCCTATCCCATCATTTAAATATTTAAAAACATTTGTTTTCCATGATTTCCTCAATTACATTTCCATTATCATCATAACTACCCCATACTGGGCTGTGAGCATTGAAATCTCCACACCATACCACTTGTCCATATATATATGTATTTAGTTCTTCCATGGGATCTATTGAAAGCTTTTTACATTCTGTACTGAATGCCTTCTTTTACAAAAATTACACATCCTCCTCCTTTACTTTCTTTCCTATCTCGACGTATACCGCTATCTAGAGTTCCATTGCAAAATGATGTTATTTTCTCTCCTGATGTTCCTGGCTTCCCATCTCCCTTAATGCTTTGTGTATTTGTTCCCATGAAATTCCTTTCATACAAAAACACCTCACTGCTCTTTTCACGGTCATCTTGATTTTTTCTGTTTTGTGTTTTACTTAATCTGCACAGTTGATGACATATGCAATGAATAACATAATCTTCTCCACTGTAATGACTGTATCCGTTTTCTCTCCTTGGGACAGTCATGATGATGATGATATCTGTTGAGCTCTTGGTACCTAAGTCTTTTCTGGATGCACCGTTACACTTTTAACAGCCTCGGCATAGCTAATGTTGCTATCTGCTTTAACCTCTACAACTTCAATGGCCTTCTTCCTAGCATTACATCCCCCATATGTCACCCTGTGCTTCCCCCCACAATTACAACATTTGTCTTGTACATTAACCTCACATTTCTCATACCATTGATTATCCCCACACTTTTGATGTCCTCTACATACTGCTGCTACACAGTATGTCCATATCTCTGACATCAGTAGCATCTGAGAGGGGGAGGGATATGTGGCCTGACTGTAAAACACATAGATTCTTTTTTAACTTTATCTGGAAGGGTAGAATCTTGGAACTCCAACATTACTGACAGACTATCAACCCTCTCTCCATTAGTTGTTCTTCATAGTATTTTGATTTGAATCACTTCCAAACCTTGAATGCTCCATTTTTAATTTTTCCAGATCCTCATCCACTGGAATCCCTGTAATTACTCTTTTTGCTGTTTTTTTAAAATCTCCTATAAGTCTCCTTTCTAGCAGTCTTTTTACATAACTTTTCAAGATGCATTATTTTTTTAATTTTTTTTTTGCTCCTCTGTCTTACCTGCCATCAACAAATTTCTGTCTCTCAGGATTCTCGCTTGTTGGACCTCCCCTACCTTCTTTTTCAATTCCTTTGACAACGCAATGGCTTAACTGCATCTTCTCGTCCTCTCTTAAATTCAATTTTATTTTGAATTCCTCTCTTATAACCTTACTTCGAACTACTCCACTCCCTTCATCTGAACTAATTTCTTACCTTATCTAACTTATTTCTCACCCTTTTACAATTCGGCTTCCCCACCAAACTTTCATCCTCTCCCCACTTACCTCTTCCTCATCCTTTCCCACCCGAAACCTGTGACCATTCATCTATAACCATACTGTCCTCATCTACCAGAGTCGCTATTCCAGTCCAGTCACAAGGCAGTTTATGCAAACCGCTGTGCACATTCTTCTTTTCCAAACTATTCGCGAACTCGATTTGTTCTCAGGACTGAGCGTAAATGTGCGTACAAACCCTGAGCGCTGTTGTTTCTCTCAACCCAGAAAGTTGCTAGATATCGCCAGATGACGTTGCAGGGTAATTTGCATATGGATGGCATCATCATTCTTCTGATGGTCTTCTTTTTTTTTCTCCAAAACATCCAATACGAATAAAACCAGTTTGCAATAAAGACTGTTTGGAAAACCAAAGACCTCAGACATGTCAAAATAAAAGAACCCATAGAACAGAAAAGGGCAGCCTTATAAGGTCAGAGATAGCAGAAACAATGAGAAGAAGAAATAACTGGTAGGTGGCTTATAAATTCAAAGAAAAGTTGGTATAATGATGAAAACAGCACGAAAAAGAAAGGACGAAATAATTATATTTAGATTAGGATTTGGTCATACAGGGTAAAACAACAAATAATTAAAACAAGGGAAACATGCTGCAGGGAAATGTGACTTTTGTCTTCAAGAAGAGACAGTGGAGCATGTTATATTATTTTGCCTGAAGTATACTGTTGAGAGAAGGGAACTGGTACAAAATGTAAAAAAAAAACATAGCAAATTGCAACTGGACATCCGGGACCTTTTGAACAAAATTTCTAGTTCTGAAAGAAAAAAATTGCTGAGAAAATACTTTATGTTTCCCTAAATAAAAGAAGACTGAGTCCCAGAGGGCGTTTAAAGGAGTCATAACCTAGTACTACCTTGGATACCCACGCTCTACTATAGTCTTTCAGGCCCTTCTAAAAAAGAAAAGTTGAAAAAAAATAAACACAGAGCTCCTCTGACCCTTATTTCTGAAGGCATTTTTGTCTCGCGAGATCTGATGCGATATTTTGGCTGTCGTGGACAGTCATTGTAATAATGCAAATGAGGGGCGCGTTGATTGGTGGCATTCTAGGTCATTTGTTGTTTGCAAAGTAGCAGCCATTACCCGTGTTGTCCTCGAAGCTACTACTCCCGCTAGCATACAAAAGCCGCATTAGCAGTTAGCTGCTGTTTGTTACACACAGTAGAGCAATAAAAACACAGCCTTACCGTTTCAATTGCAGGCAAGCCTCTGATTGTTGGAATGGCCCCTTTTTCCAAACGGAGCTCGAGTTCGTACTTCGAATCGGAATTCTGTAATGGCGGCGCTCGACTGAAGGGCGGGCTTCCTGCAGCACAGGTCTGCGATGTCCATATATGGTATATCCTGCGCCGACTTGACGTGCACGTGGGCTGGTTGACGAACCCAAGGGTAAACAAACGCTTCAAACAAACGCTATCGGCTTCCCGGCCAGTGTATAATCGTTAGGCAATCATAACATAGATTTTTTCTCTTGGAAAAGTGAAAATTACAGGTCATGACTCCTTTAAGTATTTAATTCAAACATGTCTGGCCAGAACATGGAGGGGACAGAGATTACTCTTACATCACCAGAGGTGTCAAAAATATTCACATTCAATACTCAAGTGTAAGTATAGATACTAGGGTTTAAAAAGACTTCTGTAGAAGTTGAAGTATCAAGTCAAGTTTTTTACTCAAGTAAAAGTAAAGAAGTACTGGATTCAAAACTACTTAAAGTATAAAAGTAAAAGTAATGTAATTTAAAAAAAATGACATTAAAGAATAAAGCTTAAGCCACATCTAACCCCAAAAAACTTTTACTTAAGCCATAATGATTATAATGTTATATAAAAATGTTATTATTGAAGCCTTTGAGATACACTAGGCTACCTGTTTTAGCTGCATATATGTCCGTTAAAATGTATGCATTTAAGTTCAATGCAAATACATTAAAGAACCATATGTGGACTACTGGAGTGGAAGATATGATGACTAGTTGCCTATTAATATTGCAATGCTGAATTTTCCTGAGTCTGTACCACCGGCATCTGTAAACTCAGCAACATATGTCTGCTCTGTCCTGGCTGGACTGGGAAGGGGTTTGTGTAATAATACACAGTCAGAGGTCAGCTACACAAAAAAATCAGCATTTTTAAGTCATCGGGAGTGACATGCACACACAGTTTGATTTTTTTTATTATTCTTAATATATATGTAAATATATATATATGTAAATTAAAAAGATACAATTAAAAATAGCATAAACAAAAGTTTTACAACCTCGGCACAGAAAAAACTGTGCAGACCCCTGCAATCTCTAATGACCCCCTTATGGCTCACGGACCTCAGGTTGGGAACCACTGTTCTAGAGGCTGAATCTGTGCTCCGCTGCCACACTGGTGACTGGAACCGGGCCTACAAGCTCCACTTCAGCCAAAGTTTGGAAATCAGGGAACGTATCTCTGATTAAAGTGATCAGAAGTCAGAAAGACTCTCTGAACCCAGCTTCATATCGCTTGAACACCAGAAAATGTTGCAGCATACATTCTTTTGCACGGCTGGTTGGCACAACACTGGGTCTTTAACCAACACCACCGGTATCAGTTGAGTTCCAAAGCCTCCTGGTCTGAGATGATGCTCAGATGGCTTCATGGGAATCTTTTTATTATTAATTTATTGATTCAGTTACTTGTTCTCTGCACTTTAAGATAAAAATGTCCGCGCGTCTGCACTAAATGTCAGGGGTGTGAATTGTAATCTGTCAAAATGACAAGTGGCCTTCGGATTTTCTGTCACAGTTCTAAAAAATATTTGGTTAACGCGACCCGTGTGTGCACAGTATGCAATGGATCGCATACAAGCAGGGTATCAGAATGGTAGATGTTTAAAACTATTATCAAACGGCAATCAAATTCTATCCAGTTGGCGCATTTTTTGGATAGGTTCTTTTACAAGCAAATAAAAACGAATTTTTACAAGCAAATAAATCAGAAATCGCACGACAAACACAGTCAAATCACACATCATTAGTTATTTAAATTGAAGTATAGCATATGTGTGATTCAGGACATAGGGCAAAGCGGACCAGAAAATAACTTTTATTGCTCCATTGACTTTTATTCAATATTATTTCCGTCAGGGGACCAATGGGCCGACCGGAAGGGGAGGAGACTTAGGCTCCCCGTGGAGTGCTCATTGGAGTGCTCCACGAACCACGTGACCGTGTGTCAGCCCGTTCTGTCTTGTGTTTGGCAGGCACTGGTTCAGACCCAGACCAATGGAGGATCGTTTCAACCCTAAGGTTCTTCTGCACAAATTAGGTTTGTTTGTTTGTTGTTGTTTTTTTCCAGTCAGCTACAGTTTAGAAAAATGTTTAAGGTGAATAATGGTTTAGCTTCCTAAAGCCCAAATGTAGCCCATAGACTTAAAACAGTAAATTCTTTGTTACTCGGAAAAAACAACAGGTAAAATCAATGCGCAAGGCAAATTTCAAAAGTGTAGGTGGCTTTGTTGATGTCTAAGATACCGTTTGAAAACGCTGTTCCCATCTAAAGATTATGTTTCTACTGTCAAGCATCAATATCATGTTTCAAATCAACCATGTGTACAGAGAAGCATTAAGCGCTCCCGGGGAACACCGCAGTTTGGCATAATGGGCCATAAGGTTTACCCGGTTTTTGTTTCATGTTTTTCCAACCTCTGGCGTCTACGTAGGCTGCATAAAACGAGTACGTTAATACTGAGTTAAGCAGTTAAAGTTCTCATTTTGTTACAATCGATGTTTTGATTCGGTACTAGTTTGTTTTGAGCGTAATGAGGAAGTAGTAAAACGGCTGCTACGTGAGCGATTTAGACCAACGCGGTGGCCGCATTTAGTAAACAGATTCCAACAAGTAGGCCGACATGGATTCATAGAGTAGCAGCGAAGATGAGGAAAATACCTCTTGAAGTTCTACATATGTGAACCAGAGGCGGAGCCAGACATTTTATACACCAGGGGCTCAGCCCTAAAGGGTTGTTATGCATGTGGGGGGGTCTTTTAAGTTGTGTTCGACAAGCATTGCTTTATATAAGAAAACAAATTATATCACATACATGTGACACATTAACATTATATATTAATTAAGCAACAAGGCAGAACAGAACCAGGGCTGTATCTAGACACCAGGACTAAACCACAATTCAACCAGGATTAAAACAGGACTGTAACAGTTCTAAATCAGGACTGAACCCAGACAGAACCAGAATCAAAACTAAATGATAGTAGCTCTGAAAATCAAAACCTCTTTATTGTGGCAGCATGAGACTGTATCTTCAAGGCTTGAGTTTTGCGAGCCTATCAATGACATTTTCTGGGTCAATATTATTCAGGTATTCTTTTTCAGGTGTGTTTTGGTGTTCTCTGTCTTTCCTGATTTCCCCTGACCTATCTGAATGATCAGAAAGAGAGTCATTACTATTTAATGATACCTCTATATTTGTCTCTCTGAGTTATTAGTTTGTACCATATTATTTTGTTAATTCTGCCAAAGAACTACAGAATTGTATAACTATTTAGCCTAGCTGTGCAGAAAAAGCCTGCATGACTTATTAAATATAGAATTAGAGAAATTACAAACCTAATAAGATACACTTGTGAACATGTTCTAGCGAGTTTTGGCAAACAACTGTCTGTGACTAACATGTCTTTCTCACCTGGATCTTGTTCCATCTCTGTTCTGTCCTCATTCTCCTCTCCCTCTCCGTTCCTCTCTCTCCCTCTTTGTGCTAGCAATCAAGCCAAACATCAAATATATAGTTGAAACCAGATATTTACATACACTTCCAATAAAAACACTTTTTTACTGTCAAACATTAAATATGACAAAACTTTAATTTTTTTAGATTAATAAATATAAAAAAATGTACTTGTTAGATTTAAGTATAAAGAGAGTATTTTTATGTATTTTTTAATGACATATTGCACCCAAATTGTATTCAAAATTGAGCCACACTTATGGAGGTCCCCAACTCTTTTCCTGGTTGATTACTCTTGATTTCCCCATGTCAAAGAAAGAGGCTCTGTGTTTTGGGGGTGCCTTAATATGCATCCACAGGTGTCCCACCAATTAACTAAAAGGGACTCTATTAACCTATCAGAAGCTTCTAAAACTCAGAATGGAATAATCTGGAGTTTTCTTTTTGATTAAAGACGCAATAAACTTAGCATATATATACTCCTGACTTTGATTAAAGTGCTAAAAAATAAATACATAACTCTGTCTTTATTCTGACATTTAACTAATTCAAAAAATATGTCAATATTTATTTAGCTAAAACAAAAAAGGTTTCTCTAATTTGAGGTTTAATAATAAAGAAAAAGTTTTTTTTTTCTTGAAGTATATGTAAGGATCTGGTTTCAAATTGAATACACTGCTGTATTGAAATTCCCCTTGTTTTGAATAGAAATAAAATGAACGGCATATAAAGCATAATATAATAAAATTCACCTGAGAGTTTTCTTTGAAACCAATTTAGAGAGTGTTTTATTTAGCCATGGGGGATAGCAACTTAAAATATGAAATAAACACACATGTAAGCTAAAAAAAATCCCCAAGAAAAACAGCATTGCTGTTCGGTTTTTCATTTCGCTATTTGTTGATTAGCCCTGACAGAGCTTGCAAAAATAGGAAGAGCAAGTAACGTAATATGCGCCAGGTGAGCAGTGCTACGTCAGTCCTTGTGATACATCATCATATTTACATTATTTGTACAGTATGAGTGATTTGCTTTGGTACCTGGTCCAACTTGAGCTCTCCTCTCCTCTGCCTGCCTGCCCTCTCTTCTCCTACAGCAAATTCGCGCAGCGTTTCTCCCCCGGTCTCCCCCCTCCCTCACCTGCGCAAGTGCTGCGCACAAAAACCTACAGTGGCGCTAGTGCCTGAACTCGGATCATACCAATATTAGGGGGAATTTACGACTGTGTGCTTTGTGCTTCTAATATTGTGTGTAGTTTTCGTTTTATACAGTTGTCAGTCAGATATCTTACTATGAAAAATAATAATAAAAAACACACTCCAGAAGACTGGGGGCTTCTGAAAAAACAACCTGGGCTTCAGCCCAATAAGCCACCCCCCCGCTCCGCCAATGATGTGAACAAAAATTATTAAAGACAACGCACTACGCGCTTCATCCACTGTCTGCAGTCAAGCCTCTCTAATAAAGATTAGCGGCGCACATACATGATGCATTATGGTAGAGCATTGGCGTAGCCTTGCTGACGAAAGCAAGGAAATGAAGAGGAATTGAGAGACATAACCAGGGGCGTTTCCTGGACCTGGGAACACTGGAGGCTGAGCCCACAGCCTTGTAGAGGAATCTGGGGGAACCTACCCAGTGAAAAAAGGCTTTTTATTACAGCTTTCTTGAGCATTGAGGCACATTGTTTAAAGCCAAATACTGCAATATGTACTTCAAAATGTATTTATTTTCAAACCAAAACGTGACAATGTAAACAAGATCTCTAAAATCAGTATTGATATTAAATATGACAGGGCGATAAAATTAGTCAGTAGGTAACAATTATTTTCTTTTTTCCTTCCCTTACAAGCACAGCAATTGGCTCTAGGTCATGGTGCATGGCGGACCTCCGTGTTTGCTGCTCTATTTTCCTCATTGACTGTCCTATCTAGGTCATCTGTAAACGCCATATAACATCAGATTTCCTTTATCGTTATAGGTATTTTCTAAAGGCAATAATAAAAGGGAACTGACTTTTGCAACATGATTAACATTCAAATGTCATTTATTGGGGGAAATTGGCTCAATTATATAGTTTTAACTACGAAATATAATTGATGCTCCTCAAAGGTTAAAATGTATTAAATTTCTCCTATCTTGATCTTTGGGTTTTATGCCTGCAAACAAGTATTTGTGTATATGATAAATATAGCTTGCAAACATAATGAAAATGTTTTATTCTCCTGAGTAAATCTATGAAATTGCAAAGACACACAACAGGTCGTTTAATTCTGTTAGTTAAGCATTCAAATGATGAAATCAAATGTTCCACCATTTATATCAGGTAGTCTATTCTTAATCAATAATCACATTGATGAATCTCTACATGAATAACCGCAAACAGGAATTACAGTGGTCTTTGTACTTAAAACAAAAGTTGAACTGTTGATTTAATTAGTGGTGTAGTCTAGTTTATTCTAGTGGCATTCTGACATTTTTCCTCCCAGAAAATCATCAGTCAAAATGTTAAACGAGTTGTTGATAAAATCAGTCATTTTAATCCTGCCCAGGTTTCTGTGGCACCTCCTTCTGTTCTGAATTTATGAAGATGCCTACATTATCACTTCTTGTGTAGATAATATTTTCATGAATGATAAGGCAGAGAAACAGCTTTGGTTAGTTAGATTTATTTATGGCTTTTATGTATTCATGTTGACGTCCATCTTTGACCCCCATGTTGTGGGTCTGATGTTTGTCACTAGACCTCACTTCACCTCACCTCACTTTCTGTGACAAAATTGTATGATGTCCATTTTCTTTCAGGACCGCTCAGAATAATACTACATTTTAGATTAAACACTGGGCTGTCAGCCAATAAAACACTGAGGTTTCAGGACAACTCCTCTCTGGTCGGTCATACAGTCGTGCTTCTTTTGCATTCACAGAAGCCAGGAAATTACAAAACTGCAGTCTTCATTAATGTCATAGGCCGGCTCAGTTAATGTAAACATATCCCTTCTGGGGGTGAAAAAACATTCAGGGCTTGACGAGAAATGTTCGAGGCTAGTGCTGGGAATGCCCAGGCTAGGCGACACCACTGGGCGTAACCATAAAAATTGTATATTTATGATCTACCTACTACTTTTGCACTCATTTTTCAGAGTAAAAATTTAAAGGTTTTACTGGAAAATTTAGAAGAAACACCAAGTTCAAGGACCTCATAATGCTTATCCAGGATATAATTTCTTTCTCCAAAATGCTGAGGTGACAACCAACTCTCTTTGGATTCGATTAAAGGGTCACCTATACTATATGCAAAATAAATATTTAATAACTTAACTGTAGATTTTTTTTTTAGAAATGGTTGGTCAAACTACCTCATACTATCTATCTAGAATAGAAGTTTGTGTCATTTTCAGTTTTTATTTATCCAAAATGCTGAGAGGTGACGACAAACTTTCTTTAGATTAAGTTAAAGGGTCACCTATACGATCAGACTAAATATTTCACTATTTCATTGTAGATTTTTGGAGATAGTGTAATGTAGCTTAATAATGCTCATTTAGTTGTTTTCATCTGTTGCTTATTAAAACACCCATTTCATGTCATGGCTTACTGTAAATGTTCCCCACAAAATGCATCAAAAAACTTAAATATGACTGCTTGTTTTGTTTTTAAAGTTTGATTTTATATAGTTAAAGAAGTTTACATACACCAAATAAAAAGAAACATGCAAATTTTTTTTCTCACTGTCTGAAGGTAAATCAGACCAAACTTCTCTTGTGTTAGGTCAGGTAGAATTACCAAAATTGTTTATGTCATAATAATGACAAAATGAATATTATCCATTAGCTAGTCTGTTTCAACATTCTTAAACAAATACTACTTTTTACAATTTTCGTTATTTATTATTAATTTGTATATTTGTTATGTTACTTTTATATGCCAGTGCAAGCAAAACATTCGGTTTTAGAGTTCAGTTAGATTTTACAGGTTATTCTACAGGCCTAGAGGCTAATATAAACTAGGTTACAATTTTTTTTATTGTAAATTAAACATCACTCGTCAGTATTAGATTGTGTTGAGGGATGTTTGTCTCACTCTGTGCCTTCCTCAGGTCTCTGTTCTTAAGCCAGCTCAGGTTGAATGTGTTTTACAGAGTCCGTGCTGTCCGATCTTTGTCGCTGTTCAGGCCATGGGACAAAGCTAGATGGAGGTTGTGGCCAAATCAGTTGAACCATGGCCAGCCAAGACTCCCTATTGCAGCAACAACAATGTTAGCACCATTGTCTGTAGTGATGCAGACTAGTTCATCCTCATCCAGTCCCCTGTCTGCAAAAGCAAGCGTCAGGCTTTCTCCAAGGATGTCAGCAGGAGGATTTTTCTGCGACATATTTGGTCTCTAACCACGTGGAGTACAGAGTCTAGTCAGCAGTGATGTAATGTATGGTTAAGCTTACATAAGGGGTCGTGTTTGAGCTTGAACATATATCTGTTGTGGCGGAGTAACATAATTGGATGTCTTTGATTTCCTTAAGTCAGTCGTCTTTCACACTATTGTACAGATGTGGAATTACCATCTGTGACACGTATGTTTTCCCAGGCAATTTGTGGTGTTTGTCAAATTTTTATGGCATTTCTGGCAGGAAATGAAAAGATGAGGAGTCAGTTGAGAACTGTTCTCTGCACGGCCTGGGTCTGAAACGATTATGT
This sequence comes from Valencia hispanica, assembly GCA_963556495.2. Taxonomy (NCBI): domain Eukaryota; kingdom Metazoa; phylum Chordata; class Actinopteri; order Cyprinodontiformes; family Valenciidae; genus Valencia; species Valencia hispanica. The sequence continues at coordinate 17,489,452 of OY747703.1, forward strand.
GATGGCCCTTTTACTACTGTCTCTCCGGACATCCATCCATTATCTACACCATGTATCCTATGCAGGGTTGCGGGAGGGGCAGCAATCATAGGGCGAGAGGCTGGGTACACCCTGGAAAGGTTGCCAGTCCATCGCAGGGGAACACAGAGATACGTAGGACAAACAATGTCGCACGCACACACTCATACCGCATGGAGAAAAAAAACTCCTCTTTAACAGGAAGAAACCTCCAGCAGAACCTGGCTCAGTACAAACGACCTTCTGCCATGACCGTCCACCATAACACATTTTCCCACATGCCTTTGGGAGATTTCATTTGTCTTTTTGCTAAATTAAGCCAGGCTTGGATGTTTTTCTTTGTAAGATAAGACTTCCATTTTGCCACCCTACCCCATAGCCCAGACATATGAAGAAGAGGGGAGATTGTTGTCACATGTACTACACAGCCAGTACTTGCCAAAAATTTCTCCAGCTCCTTCAGTGTTGCTGTCGGCCTCTTGGAAGCCTCCCTGACTAGTTTTCTTCTCATCATCCATTTTGGACTGACGTCCTGTTCTTTGTAGTGTCACTGTGTGCCATATTTTCTCCACTTGACGATGACGGTCTTCACTGTGCTCCATGGTATATTTAATTCCTTGGAAATTCTTTTGTAGCCTTCACCTGACGGATATCTTTGAATAATGACATCCCTCCGAAGCTCTCTGCGGACCATGGCTTGTGCTGGAAGATGTGGCGACAAAAATGTCAGGAAAAGTCTACTAGAAAAGTTCAACTTTATTTGAGATTGATCAAAAGCACTTTAATTGGTGACAGGTGTGTGCTGACTCCAGTTTAACAGGAGTTTGAATGTAATTGGTTAAATCTGAACATAGCCACATCCCCAGTTATAAAAGGGTGTGCACACCTATGCAACCACATTATTACAGTTTATTTTTACTTCACCTCCCTGAAAGACTTCTTTGTTTTTCAATTGTGTTGTACAGGTTATAGGTCACATTAAAGGTGGAAAAAGTTGTGAAATTATTTATCTTAAAAACGTGGCATTTGAAAAGGGGGTGTAGACTTTTTAGATCCACTGTATGCAGTGTCCCAAGACCTACAAGAAATCATCCCAGATTTATGGTCCAAAGTAAACAAAAGGTCGGCCATTTTGGTCCAAAGCTCTGATTTTGTGCCTTTAACGCATCAGGCAGAATTGATCTGCAGTCTCAGCTGTAGCATTTAGGCGGCGGTGCATAATCCCTGCAGCTGCAACAAAGACCAAAGCAGCGCCGAGGTGCGAAGGCAATTCGAGGCGGCTTGTATCTTTAATTTACGTTTATTTCTTCATTTTCTTTTAGAATTATTTTAAAGTTGCCAACATCTGGTGAGAATTTTCTGTCAATACCCCTATAAGAAATGTTTAAACTGACAAAGTTTAGCAAGTCACTTAAAGTGACTTAGTCCAGGCTGCAGTCAAAATACTCTCTAATATTCATAATGTGTTTCCATGTTTCCTGCAGATGCTAAGCAGATGCTGATGGTTAAAGAAGCAGCTCCTGAAAACCACAGACCTTATGCTGACCTGTATGACCCAGAGCCCCAGCACATAAAAGAGGAACAGGAGGGAGTCTGCATCAGTCTGGGGGGCCAAGTACGGCCTATATATGTACAAAATGTTTTTTCTTTAAAAATGTAGCTGGTGTGGCTTATACTCAGGCGCGCTCAATAGTCCAGAAATTACAGTATTTAGCACCTCCAAACAAGCAAGAATTCTGGCCTTCACAGACCCGTTACTTCTTCTTTAAGAAGCTCTTCTATCCTCCACTTGTTGCCAGATCTGTATAAAAGACACCTGTCCACACCTTCATACAGTCAGACTCCAACCTCCACCATGACCAAGATCAAGACCAGAGAGCTATCTAAAGACACCAGGGACAAGACTCAAATGAGCCAATCTACAAAAGGCAAGCAGCTTGGAAAGAAAAGATCAACTGTTGGACCAATTGATAGAAAATGGATCACTGACCATCTCCCTTGACCTGGGGCTCCATTCAAGATCTCACCTCGTGGAGTACACATGATCTTGAGAACGGTGAGGAAACATCCCAGAACTACACTGGGGGAACTGGTCAATGACCTGAAGAGAGCTGGGACCACAGTTACAAAGGTTACTATTGTAACATACTACATCATGAAACGTGCCTTGATCTTCCAGCTTGACAATGATCCCAAACACACCGGCTGGGCAACAAAGAAGTGGTTACATAAAAAGCATTTCAAGGTTCGGGAGTGGCCAATCAGGTCACCAGATCTAAATCCAATAGAGAATCTGTAGAGGGGGTTTAATGTCTGTGTTGCTCAGTGATAGGACAACTTGCACAATCGGTGGCTGCTAAATAGTTTTTTGCCCCACTGTATTCCAAGATGACATACTAAATCATTTGAAAAAAAATCAAATTTTCTGATTTTCACATTCTTTAAACTTTGGCTTTGCTCATATAACTAGGAAAGTTATGATCATTGTTTGTCGTCCTCTTGCATCAATTTATCGCAAATTATTGCTTTTTGCATGATTAAATATTAAGATAAATATTCTTTCTTTGTCTTAAGTTGTATTGTTGCTTTAGAAAGTAATAAACAGCAGATAACATAATGGGAATATTAAATTTATTTAGTATTTTACTACATTCCCTGTCTTAAGCCCAGTTTTATTCTTCTACGTCAGCAAGCTTGCACCCACACTCACACATATTGACGGAAAGTTTTTCCTTTTATACTTCTCTGGTGCTTCAGTGTAGCAAAGCAATTTCCCGCCAGGACAGCAGGGGGTGTAGACCTTTTCTGGCAGGTCTGTCTACCATTGCAGTAGCATCTCTGGTCGACAACAGCTTATTTACTTCAGCTTGTAAACGCACATCCCCTGAAGGAGCAATGGTAAACAGAGAGTTAGTTTTGATTGAGCTGGAAAGCTTTTTAATAGAAGTGTGCAGCTCACTAAATGCTCTAAAAAGGCATGTAAACAAACACAGCGGTCTGTTTTGTTGTTCTCCACACCACCTAGCATTCAAAATCGCCAAAAGACTATATTACATAAACTGGCCTTGCAATATTAAGCATCTTTTTACTTTCTTTAATATAGGAAGTACTCTAACATCAGTTATTTTGTTCTTTCTGTGTCTCTGCTCTGTCTTCTCAAACCCCCAGACGGTCGTGGCAGATGGCCGCTGTACTGAGCCAGGTTCTGCTGGAGGTTTCTTCCTGTTAAAGGGGGGTTTTTCCTCTACACTGTCGTACATGCTTGCTCAGTATAAGGGATTGCTGTGGTTGGAGTCTGCATCAATGGGCGCAACTGCCAGTCAATGCCTCGATGCAATCTGCTGGGATTCCTTACATAGAAAACTAGCTAAACTTTTAAAGGGAATGTTTGTATTGAAAGGACTTTTCTTGTAAAGTGCCTTGAGATGACATCTGTTGTGAATCGGCGCTATATAAATAAACTGAAGTGAATTTAGTGCCCAAAAGCTGCATTGGTCACTATTTACATCGACTATAGATACCGTTCTGGTGAGATGATCTTTGGATGATGTTGGGGTGACCACTCAAAGGTGCGCGCTCTCCGTTGCATTCCATGGATAGTTAAACAATTGTCTTCTACTCCGTGCGTCCTTGCGTGGGTGACGGATAGCCCTTGATTCGACGGATAATGGTGTTGGGTGTCACCGCACCCACGCAGACTGAAGTTTAAACTAGGCTTTATCCGACTACGTTTCTGGAACGCTGTTTACTCGGGTGACGGCTAACCCAGCTCTGAGTTCCGACTTCCGAGGTAAATGGAACGCACTATAACCATAGAAAACTAGGGTCTAGCTTTACACTACTGTTATTTGTTGTTAAATACTCTTTTAGTCACAAAACTTCTAGCCTATTGAAACCATTTGTTTCTTCTTATCTGGGCCTAGAATATAGTGAAGATACATCACAACTATACGAATGTTTGCAACTCCAATTTGCCGTTTTAAACAAACATTTTGTCCTACATAACTTATTTCCGTCAAGTCTCCCTCTCCAATATGGCTCATCGTTGACGTCCCAAGTGAATGTGCGGCGCACGGGTATATCCATAGAAACCAGTAGGGGGCGATACGCTGAAGAACAGGTTTTACTTCCTCAAACAAAGAATGAGCTAACGTCCAATCAAACAAGACCCCAGTTTTGAATGTGAGCTGAACCTCGTAAAACTAAACACCGATACCACTTGATCGGGTCCACTTCGAAATTCTGCGACTTCGCCGTATTTTGGCTCGTCGTCAGTTTTCAAGCTCCAGTGACCTCTTTCTCGACTGTTGTTTCATGGGAACCCAGGAGGGAGAGAGAAGTAAGGCTGTCCCGACTTTCTATCTGGGTGAAAGCTAGCGACACGTAACGCTTACGGTTAAAGTTGGCTTCTGGATGGCTAATGTTGTCACCGCTTCCAGCTGGGCGCACGGATACTGTAGAGATAGCTACCTTTTATTGCGACGATTACAGCTCGCCGTTCAGCCTTGTCCGATACGCTCCTGTTAGCAATCATTGGCAGCGTTAGCTAGCTACTTTTGAGTGTACTCGACCGGTAAAGTTGAGGTAAACATTGTCAGAGAAAGCTTTAATATTACAAGCAGGTGTGTTGTGGTTGTCTTAAATTCACATGAATATTGGTTTCTTTGTCAGTTATACTTTTAGGCTGAAGCAGTAGTTAGTGTTGTAATTATATACTGTAGTTTTTTTTTAAGAGCAAACTGTTAGAGCTGGAAAAGGTTGGTGACTGTGTGAGACTGATTAAAGGACACTTTAAGGAGGAATGAGGAAGAAAGTCGCCGAATCAGAAAGCGCACAGGATTAGCCGGAAGTGAAGACGGTTGTATAAAAGGTGTCCGGAGAGAATGTAGCTTTAAAAAAAAAACGTAATAAAGTCCTTTACCAGTATAATTTGTGTGAAGAGCGTAATTGAGAAATGGCAAAGAAGCGTACTGGCCAGCCATGACACAAAGACGGGAGAACGAGATAATGAAGAGAGCTTTGTTTATTTATTCTTTAGTTGGGATGTGGTGAACAGTGTGCAGCTGTTTGGTTTCATCCAGAGAAAGATGACAACAGATGTAAAGTTTGGTTAAGTCCTAATTATTAATTATAAATATGTAAAAAGTAAGTGGTTTGCAAAACTAGTCAGACCCATTGAACGTTCCCCCCCCCCCCCTTCAATTTTGTTATGTTAGTCAGTATTTTCCCAGTTTTGCACGTTGGCCAGAAAGTTCAGTGTTTGTTCCATCTGACCAAACCACTCTCTTCTACGTGTTTGTTTTGTCCACTTGTTGCAACTTTTAAACATGGCTTCGTTTCAACAATAGCTTTCTTACTTGCAGTGCTTTCATGAAGGTCAGATTCTCCTGGTGTGCAAATTGTAGTTGTATTGTGAACATATTCTCGCTCATGAGCTGTGGATCTCAGCAGCTCCTCCAGAGTTACCATGGCCTTCTTGTCGTCTTCTCTGATTAGTGTTGTCAGTTTTGGTGAAAAGCCACGTCTTGGTGGGTTTGTAGCTGTATGAACAACTGAGCAAACGTCCAAGGCCTTTATAGAACAGCTGGATTTCTACTGAAAATGAAATAAATGCTGGTAGACTCCACATTTACCTACTTATGTATGTACTAAATACATTTTTGAAACACTTAAACTATCATAAATGTACTTTTTTTATTCATCCAATGTATGTATTTCTAGTTTGATTGGAGTTCTATACTAATATTTATTGAACAGTTTTATTTAATAAAATAAAAAAATGGTGTTAGACATCAGTAGATACAAATAAATAAAACATGTTTTTGCTGGATTTTAGAAAATTCCACTGAGTCCACATATCTCAAGCTTGCTGGAAGAGAATTCCATAGTCTTGGGGCTACTGTTGGATAATCTCTGTCCGCTTCTGTTTTCGGCCCTAGTCACAGGACCTAAAGAACCTGCAGGGGGCCCGTAGATCCAAATGTTGTGTGATATATGCCAGTGTTTGTTCGTGTAGAGCTCAGTAAATGAGAACCAGGTTCAGCAGTTTGGATAATTTTGAGAGGTGTGAAGCTAAGGTGGTTTGGACTTGTGCAGAGGAGAGATGATGGATATGTTGGTAGAACAATGCTGAACATGGAGCTGCGTGGGAGAAGGAATAAAGGATAACTACAGAGGAGGTTCATAGATGCACTAAAGTAGGATCGGGAAAAATGGAACTGGATTGAACAGGAATAGTGCTCCACATGCTAAAACTAATCCTTCACTGTCATTTATCATTGAACAAAAGTAATCCTCTGTCTAGGAGTTGCATAAATGAGTTATATAAAAGTTAAAGTCCATACAAAAACACATTTTATGCTTAAACGGGATCGTTTTTCTGGATTTGGTGGTTGTTCTATGAGAGATTCTACCCAGCACATTATTTTCTGTTTCTCTGCAGACTGGGTTGATGTGGCCAATGATCTACTCAGCAGGTGTAACGTAAACCTGAGGTTGAGGAAGCTGTTGGAGTGTAGCGCAAATGTCTTCATCACTTTGTACGAGAACATCCTCGGAGAGACGGTTCCAGGTAAGAGCAACTTCCAGTTGGATGAAATGTTTCTGGAGATGGTTGATCCTGATGGGTATTGAATGGCTGAAGCTGATGCCCATTAAGTCATACCTTATATAACAAGTTTACTTTCCAACTGTTGCAACCTGCAGACTTGAGCATGCTTAATACTTGGAGGTGTATCTTCCTGTAAACAACGGTTGAGGAGTTAAAGAGATAAAGAAAGCGTGTCTGACATGTTTTCATCATGAAAATCGCTGTTATTTATACTGATGCATGAATCTCCTGATCACTGCTTTTTTGGGTTATGCTGATTAGCATTTTTTTTAATGTTTGTGTTTTAGATTATATCGCATCTCCATGCAGCCAAGAGGATGACATGCACAATGTTCAGTCTGTGATCGACTCTCTGTCTCTGGATTACCTTCAGATCAGCCTCTCACACATCACAGGTACAGAGGGGAAAAAAACATTCATTCATAACAATGCTGACAGTATTGTTGAGGTAGAAAGTCAAGTCATGGTTGCCATCTGTTAAGTTTTAATACACTTTGAGCATTGGTTGAATAAATTAAGAAGCGAGTCAGTTTAGTTGCTCTCCAGATGATTTGTTTCAATAATAACAGCAGGTACATCTAGCTCAAACAAAGGATCAGTCCTGAGCAGGTAAATGGTAAAGTATTGCTGGGCAGGAATCTGTCTTATAGAATAACAACAATATGTCAGCAAGATCTCAATAGTGGATCAGTCCTCTGTTAGTATGCATGAGCTGCTCATGCTTCATCCAGATGATGATATCAGTCAGATGACCTTGTTGTCTCTGCCGCCGCCTCCAAACATCTCCTCTGCATCAGAGGCTGGCGGGTCATCCAATCCTGACCCATAGAGGGTTCCAGATAAGTATTCATACCTGTCTACAGGTTTTTTTCTTTAACTGACAAACTTCTACCTCAAGAATTTATATTCCTGTATTTGTTTAGTTAATCTAGTCTCTTCAACAGCGGGTTGCGTTATTTCCTGAAACGGTACATTGAATCACTGATGGTAAAAATGTTACGGGTTCTAATTCACTGAGTTTGTGTTCGCAGGAGAAAATGTTGTCAGAGGAGATAAAGAGTCGATCAAGAACCTTCTGGAAATCTTCGATGGCCTCCTGGAGTACCTCAACGAGGAGATAAATGAAGAGTCCCAGAATGGTGTGACACACACATCTATACACCGATATACTGCTATATATTGCAATGTATCGGTTTTTATTTTATTTTTTAGAATTTGAATGGCACCATTAATGATGACAGTGATTTTTGTAGTAAAACTTAAAGTATGACTGCTAGTTTGTGGCTGTTTTCACCTCCTTTGTTCCAGTGGATCAACTAGATCTAGTAATAAAACTGGACGTGTTAAAAGTATGAAACAGGTTGGAGTGTTTAGAATGCTGTGACTGTTTTTCTACAGTTAAATTCAGTTTTATAAATCTCAATATATTGTCTTACTCATACCCCCCCCGTATCAATACTCATCCCTAATAATATGTATATGTATAAAGGTGTTTTCTTTCTCTCATCAGCTTCGTTAATAATGTGGATGTTTACTTTTTACATTTGGAAAAAGAATTGCTTGATTTAAGGTCATACATATGGAACACCAAACTGAAATTAATGAAATAAATAAAATATTATGAAATAAATATCTACATGAATAAATAGTAGACAAATATATAATGACATTGAAATTGTGAGAAAAACTGAATGCATATAAAATTATCATCTCAGTAGTATGAAATATTTTTCATTTTCCTTTAAAAATGTATTATTATTATTATAAAACATTGTTTTACTGTAATTTTTCCCCTAAAAGGAAATAATTTTTTGCCATTTTTATTCAATTCTATAAGTTTTTATTCCAAAATGTGATTTTCCCAAAGTCATCTTTTATTTCATAATGGTGAACCTGATTGGCAGATGAAGTAATTCAGCTGAAAAGTGTCACTGAAATAAATATGCCACTCGGAAAAACACCATAATAAAATAAACGCTTACTTTGGGAGAAAGACATTTTAGAATAACTATTGATTAAATTAAAATGGCTTAAAAAAAATCCTTTTATTTGGAACAATTACAGTAAAATAATGTTTTATATTAATAAATACAGTTTGAAAGGAAAATGAAAAATATTTTATACTGAGCTTAGAATTTTATATGCATTCAGTTTATTCACAATTTCATTGTCACATTATATATTTGTCTATTATTTATTCATGTAGAAAATTAATTTATAATGATTTATTTATTCAATTTTGAGCAGTTTGATCTTCCATACATACAATCATTTTTGTTGGCAATTCAGTCTTTAAGTGGGATTTTTGTGGATTTAAATGTTTGTCACTTCAGCATTAAGCTGACCTTCATTATCGTTTGGTTTTTAAATTGTTTATGCATTATTATTTTTATTCATTCTCTAAGTCATTCGTCTTGTTCTCACATACAGATGAACTGAACAAGCCTCAAAATACCAACGAAGCTGGTGGAAACAAAGAGCTGAGCAGCTTGGAGGCCACAGAGCAGGAGACGCAACAGGACAGGACATCTGGTTCACCCAGTGTGGAGTAAGAGATCCTCAGCAATCCAACTACCTTTAGAAACAAGAAATAACTCATAAGTAGAATAATTAATTTCGACTCATTATAATGGGACTTAAAGTGTCAGAACCGGCATTAACCTATGAAACTTTTACACGTTGAGTTGATTTTACAGACTTTTTCGTTGAATCTGTAGAAAAGGAGAAAAAGAAATGTTTTCGTATGAGCCTCTTGAAAGTAAAACACAGCTGACCATGAGGATTGAAGCACATGACCGGGAGCGGGTAACTCTGCTGTACGTCATGTTGACATAACAACCAGCCCTGCTTACAGCCCTGCAGCAGAGTAAATACTAGAAGGTTAATGCGATTCAGTGGGAAAATGTTCACATTTTGTGTCTCTGTCACTTTGAATGAATACAGGATTTTAGAACCAATTTAAACACTGCTAAAACAGAACTGCTTTTTAGGAGTTTAGTAACTGAATCAGCATCGTTACTTCATGACTGACTCTGGCTTTAATACAACTGATCAAGCTTCACACCGCTTTCTCAAAGTTTTCTTTGTGGTCTGTTTGGTAACATCGTAATAAAGGGAGGAACCCATGACGAAGTGATCCATTTAAGCTCAAGTCGATTCTATATTACAAAACAGGTTGCTTGTGTTTTATTAAACAATCTAAGACAGATTTTACATCAGGGAAGTTGAGAAAATATCTGGTTTAACCTGAAATGAATAATTATTTGACTTTGATGACACTGCTGTATTCACTTGAGCATTTTTCCTTAAAGGTGCAATATGTAACAGAGAAATAATCACACAACAGTCTAATGTCTCAATCATGTTGGAAGGAACGTTACATTGAAACAGATTTCCTTCTCAGCCGGCTGGGTGCTAGCAGTAAATTAGAATTAAATAGTCGGCTCTAAAAATAGCGCAAGCAAAAATTGCCAACAACTCGATATTGCAGTGAAATTTATTGATCTACTTATCAACGTACTGTGTAAGACTCATCTACGCTCGTCATCTTGTGGCGCGCTCCGTAACTGCCAACTCAGCTTGAAACCCACGAAAGGGACAGGGTGAGGGGCTGAGAGCAGACTCATTTGTTTTTCTACATGGACTGCAGTACCCAAATTTGACCACCAGATATTATTCTTGCATATTGCACCTTTAAGGCCACTGAGATCAATCAGGGTTATCAAGTGAGCCTATATTAGGTCGTTCTTTTCTCTTATAATCCTGATTACAGTGTTAAAACGGCACACAATCTCTCATTTTCAGACATTCTGAGCAGGCTGGAGGAGCTCAAACATTTACAGACGAACAACAAGGTAAGTGCTTGTTGCTTCTGATGAAGAATGTTTTTCTTTGCATTTTCAGCTATATTTGAGTTCATGCATCACTTGTTGAAGTATCCCCCTAAGGTGTTTGTTTTCAAAGCAAATGATAAAAATGAACTTTGAGAAATCACTGAAATTAAATTGTTTTTGTGCTGGTTTTTATCGTCATGGTAGAAGCGCCTCTCCCTCCGCAGTCATCAGACGTCGTCAGTTCCTCAGGTGTCGTTGACTCTGAGGGAGCTCCACACAGCGAACTGATTTACTCGGCCATCCCATTACAGCCACCCAGCCAGCGTAGCACCGCCCATTGTCCTCCCGACACCAACCCGCAGTCACCCGGCCGTCCTCCCACAGCTGCTTCCCTCAGTCAAAGACCTGCAGAGGAGGAGACGACTCCCGGCCCAACACAGGTTGAGGTATAACATCCAGTATGATGAGAGTAAATACACTGACAGTAATATTTAAGTTTAAGCTCCGTTTTAGCTCCATTTCATCTCCCTGTAATCCCACTTGCTGTTTGTGTAGTGTCACCACATTAGAGGAAGGATATGCCGACTCAGTTTAGGTGATTCTTCAAAAGAAGAAGTTAGTCTAGTAGCCAACATTTACCTTCATAGAGGATTTTTTTTTTAACACAGATTGCATCTTTGTTATGCACAAAAATTTTCTTTACATTTATTTACCTTCTTATTCAACGTGTTTTTAGCCAATTTTTAAAATATTTTATTTGGCCAACATTTTTGAGTTGTTTTGCCACAGGAAAGAGGAAGCTCCGCACTTCCGCTTTAAAAGTGAAGTTTCCTGGCCTTTTTTGTGTGAATGCTTGCAAATCCTAACCGTAACCCTGATGCCACAGAGGGGCAAATCAGTGTTTGACCCTTGGAGGAGCTCGACCATGTTGTTGGGAGGAGGGAAGTCTGGACTTCCCTGCTTGGGTTGCTGTCCCTGTGACCCGACTCTTGATTAAGTGGAAGTGGATTGATGGATGGACAGACGGCCTGTAATCTTTATTGCAGTTTCATTTTAGTGCAGAGAGACAGAATATGAGCCAAAGATCTCACCAAACAACCTAAAAACAAGTCAAAAAGCACTAAAGAGCAGAAACAAGAACATCTGAGTCTGATGTGTTTTCATCCTTCACTTTGAATTGATCTATTCATCAGATCCAGTGTTTTTTTTATTCTCCTAAAATTGCTGTAGGAAAAGGAAACTGTAAGGTTGTGTTCAGCAATAAACCATCACAATTTGTTTTTTATCTTAATCTGAATGTAGCTTTTTCTTTCACAGACCTCTAAAGCAGAGACTCTGACCAATGGAATAACATCCCCCGCATCCTGCCTGTCATCTGGTGAGTAAAAATACCCACAACTGTTTTGGATAACAAAACGGCAGGTTGATTTTGTAAGTGATCACTGCTGCAAGGAAGAGTTCTGAAACGTGATGAACACAGTTTCATTGCCTGCTGCCAACAGATTGTACTGTTTACTAGCTAAAACTACTGTAACTGAGGGAGACGACACCATCTGAAAGCACGAGTCGATTCTTGAAGTCCTTTTCTGCTTTAATCTACAGCTGAAAGTGAGAAATCTGTATCTAGCCAGCGAAGAACTGAGGTGGAGGGAGAGACACTAGAGGTATGAAATGATGTTCTAGTTTAAATCTACAATCAAAAAAGACCGTCTTTTTTTTGCCGAATGACGCCCTATTCTGTTGTTCTCAGCCAACTAACGGAGGTCCAAGGAAGGTGTTATTCCGCACCCAGCCGGATGTGCTCTTCCTCACTCTGCAGGACGAGGCGACGGTCACCACGCCATCACCTCCAGACACTGAAGAGGATGAGGAAGATCTGAGTTATATGCAAAGGTTTAAGGACAGAGGAACAAGTCGGAGCAAAAACACAGACATTCGGTAAGAATTTTTGTTTTTTTGCAGGGGGAAAGAAAAAATCACATTAATTCAGTCAAACGTTTGCAGGCTTTGTTTTCAAAAGCTGAACCTAGCAAACCTGAATCTGGAAAACTGGAATTTTGAACATGAAAAAAACATGCAGCAACCCTGTACATAAATATAAGACTGTCAGTTAAAACACTGCCTGTCTTATCTCCTGAAAGCAGCAGGACTTTACCCAAAAGTACAAGAGAGTCTTTGACTTCTCGGAGGAAAAGGAACAAGGCAGCGGAAGAAGAGTTGCACCACATATCTGAGAATCTCTCTCATCGATTGGAGGAACTGGATCTGGTGCGTATGATCCAAGCTGATTCATTTAAACTCCATTATGTTATTGCTGTGTTTTCCAAATATTTGATCTGCATCACCTCAGTATGCTGTAGGTTTACTTACTTTACCAGAATGATATCTACTGTATCAATGGAGCCTTTCATTAAGTCCCAGAAACCAGTTCTAAAATTTATGCACTTGAGTTTTTGTACAGTGTGCACAATTATATGGCAAGTGAGTATTTTGACCATATGAGCCATACTTTCTAACGTTTAATGATATTAAAGCATAACAGGTGATGTGTATCTGTGTAATGAGGGAGGGTGTGGCCTCAGGAGGTCAACTCCCAATCTCCCAAACTCACTCTGAAAAGTCAAAAAGTTTCTCAGAGGAATGCAGCACTCTCGAGGATTTAAGAAGAAGCATGAAGGTACTAGGAATCCGTTAGATTTCAGTTCTATAATATTCCAGAACTACAACCTACCTGGAGTTACCAAGAAGTACAAGATGGTCAGAGCTCAGAGACGAGGACAAAGACGTTAAAGATTAAATACTTATGAGATGGACACCTTTCTCACCAGACCTGAGCCCATCTTGCATTGTATATTGTTTTCAGTCTTTCTAATGTGTGAATAAAGAGCATATGTTCCTTATAGTCCCTATGGTGCCCAGCACTGCCCTCTATCAGTGTGGCACGGTACTTTCCGCCTCACCCTTTGCATTTTCACTGTGCATTTATGGGCAATCTTAAAGATTAAACACACACACGGTATATAAATATACCAGACTGTGGAACATCAACATGTGTAATCAAACATGTATCAGTGGTATAAACAGAGACATTAATTGGCACGTGCAGCTGCCTACTTCATTCAGAGTGTGTGACTCATCGCCACCAGCAGCGTGGCATGACCACTCACTGCCTCGTCATGTAATTTTCTTTTTTTTTTAATTTAGTTTTTATTGACATTCTGTAACAATTGTTACATATACATCCGTCTTAGATATTAATCACAAAGTGTCAACATGAATGTCCGTTTTCCAGAAATAAAGAACATAAAAAACAAACCATAAGCAAAAACATGAACACTTAGGGAGTGAAGTATGGTTACTGCTACATATACAACATATTATTGTCTCAGGTTAAGCAGGTCAAAGTCCGGCCTGTGTGGTGTTGCATAGTCTATCCATTTCTTCCAACGTAAAACAAACAAGTCCTTCTTGTAGTTCAAGTCTGCATTTAGTTTCTCCATCCTGCATATGTCCATTGTGATGTCCATCCACATGGTCAATGTTGGACTCTCCTGTGAAACCTGTGAAAGCCATTTTTTTGTAAGTGCCTTTTTGCCTGCCACTAACAAAATACTAAACAAGTGTTTGTCTCTCTTTGTCCAACCATCAGACATGAGTCCGAAAAAAAAAGACTTTGCTTTGCAAGGGCAGGTGGCTCTCAAAAGTTTCTTGTATTGCTTTATGTATTTTCTTCCAATAATTTTTAATAACCTGACAGCCCCAAAAAACATGATAGCGATTTGCATTCATATTTCCACAATTTCGCCAACAGGCTGGGGAATTACCTTTATAGTGGGATTTTTGATAAGGTGTAATAAAATATCTTATCAGGCTCTTCCAGCCAAACTCCTTCCAACTCTGTGAGCTGCTACATTTCCATTGATATTCCCAGATTATATCCCATTCATCCTCTGATAGAGCTATTCCTCCTTCCCTTTCCCACTTTGCTTTGATGTACAGGGTTGAATGTGATTTCTTGTTTATAAGCCCTTTATATAGACCTGAAATAATACCCCTATCTTTGTTTGCACCATAAGCCCTTTTAAACAGATCTAACAACCGATTACTTGATTCATATACATACTTTAACTTATCGCTGATAAAGTGTCTCAGTTGCAGGTAGCGATAAAAGTCCTGTGACTCTAGAGCATATTTTTCTTTAATTTGTTCAAACCTAAGGAGTGTATTATCATTTATTATCTTGCATAAAGCTGTTACTCCTTTATTTGTCCATTCCTTAAATCTTGTATCTAATTTATTTGGGACAAATTGTGTGTCATATCCACACCATTTAAGGACTACGATATCCTAATCTAATTTGTATTCTGTTATTACTGTTTTCCATATTTTAAGTGTCAACTTTAACCATGGATTTTCTGTATTTTTTATGAATTCTTGCAGGCTGCTATCAGCTATAAGTGCTTGTATGGGGATGGAAGTCAGACCCTCCTCCATTTTTTTCCACTGAGCATCGTAGGAGGGATTACACCAGTATATCATAGGTGTCAATTGTGCTGCCCAGTAATAATCTCTGAGGGAAGGAAGGCCCCATCCCCCTTTTGCTTTGGTCAATTGGATGGTTTTAAATCGGATTCGGGGTCTCTTACCTTGCGAGATGTACCTGGACAACACTTTGTCCCATTCATTAAATAGTTTTTGGTCTATTTCTATCGGTAGGGTTTGGAATAAATAAAGTAATTTGGGTAGGATGTTCATTTTAATCGAGTCTATTCTTGAGCTAAAACTCAAGTATGGAATTAGATTCCATCTTTCTATATCTATATCCTCTTTAATTTTCTTTTGCATCGGTAAATAATTATATTGAAATAGTTCTGTGAGATCCTACGGTATTATAACCCCTAAGTATCTAAGATATTCTGTCTCCCATGCTAAATCATATTTTCTCCTAATTTCATGTGGAGGTCTGTAGTTGTATTCAAGCAGCTGTGTTTTATTTATGTTAATTTTGTATCCTGATAGTCTGCCAAAATATTCAAACGATTGCATTAATTTGGGTAGGGAATTTGTTGGTTGACCCAGAAAGATCAAAATATCGTCCGCGTAGCAGGCCAACTTGTGCTCTTTATCCTGGATGTTAATGCCTATTATTTCTTTGTTTTGTCTTATATATTGGGTTAACGGTTCTAAATACAATGCAAATAGGAGTGGTGAAAATGCACAGCCTTGCCTCGTGCCCCTTTCCAATGTAATACTATTAGATAAGCTGCCATTTACCTTAATTCTAGCATTGGGTTTATTATATAATGCTTGTATTGTTTTAATTATGGTCTTGTGTAGGCCAAATTTATGCAAAACTCGATAAAGAAAACTCCAATTCACTGAGTCAAAGGCCTTTTCTGCATCAATACTAATTATCATAGCTGCTGTTTTAGTCTTTTGGATGTGGTTAATAATTTGTAGTGTCCGTCGTATGTTGTCTTGCGTTTGACGCTCTCGAATAAAGCCTGTTTGGTCATTATGTATCAGACTAGGTAAAAATCTCTCCAGTCGTCTAGCTACAATAGATGTAAATAGCCTATAATCTATATTGAGAACCGAAATAGGTCTGTATGATCCACACTCTAATTTATCTTTATTTTCTTTTGGAATAGCAGATATTATTGCTTCCTTCCAACTAGGTGGTGTTTGTGCTTTCTTTAGAGCCCATTCAAAGTAGGAAGAATTACTGGTATTAGCTCTTCTTTCAACTCTTTATACCACTCTGCCGTATAGCCATCTGATCCTGGTGATTTATTTGATTTGAGTGTATTTATTGCCATTTTTAACTCTTTTTCTGTTATGTCCTCAATCATTATTTTATTCTGTTCTTCATTGAACATTGATAATTCCAGAGAATCCAAAAAATTATCCATTTGACCTATGCTGCCTCCTGTCTTTTTAGAATAAAGAGTCTCATAAAATATTTCAAAGGCTCTCAAAATTTCATTTAGTTTTTTTTTTTCTATTTTAGTCACTGGGTCTTTGATTTTATGAATCGTGTTCTGTGCTATTTTCTTTTTAAGTTTCCAGGCCAAAACTTTCATTGATCTGGATCCAACTTCATAATATCTTTGTTTAAGGAACATCAAATTTTTCTTAATTTCATACGTTGTCAAATTAATTTCGTTTCTTATTTTCATTATTTCCTCGAATAGAGGCTGTGCTGTTCGCTCTTTATGTTTTTTTCTCTAATTCTTTTAATTTATTTTGTAACTCTTCCAATTTCTAATTTCTCATCTTTTTTTTGTCATGTAATTTTCAAATGTTTTGGGACTGGCATTGCATATATTTGGCTATTTTGACCATGAACATGTTGTAATCATACAGAAAACAAATTTATAGAA
>OY747703.1:17511295-17526295 GCA_963556495.2 Valencia hispanica
GTGTTTTAGATAGCGTAAAAAAGAAACAGAATATGTGACGGTTGGTGTTGAATTGTTTTTTTGGGGGGGGTCGGTGTTGAATCTGTGGTGGTCGGAGTTTGATCTGTGGGGCACCGCCACAGATTCGTCTATGTGTGGGAAACACTGTAAGAGGCTGTTCTCATTTTTTATTATTGTCTAAAGGATAAAGAAATGTATATAATATTGGTAAATATCAGTTATTAGCTATAACGTCAAAATTGATCAGATATTGTCACCAGCGCAAATTTTGATATGGGAACATCCATTCTAGAATTGAGCTGCTCTGGGTGGCTGGATTTTTTTTTTTCAAATGTTGGTTTCTCTGTTTTCTTGAGGAAAGATTGTATTTTTTGGACCTGTATACTTTCTAGTTTTTGGTGCTGTGAATTATTGAGGAGTATACAGAACCAACTTAAGGTCAAGATCAGCAAGGAGGCATACTGGACGGAGCTGGAAAGCCAAACTACAGAGGAACAATATCAGAGATGTCTGGTCAGGAATGAAAAAGATCATGGGCTTTAAGGACAGGAATGACTGGATAGATGGAACACATTCTTCAACAGGTTCAGTTCAGGAACTAGTTCAGCATCCTCCTTTCCTGTCCCCAGCCAAACAGACATCCCATTCTCCTCTGACCCACAGCTTTCCTTTTTCTCAGTCATGGACTCTTCTGATTCCACAAGTTTGTCTTCAACCAAGTCAGGAAATGCTGCTACCCCCTTTGCCTCCCCCTCCCACTTGTCTGTCTCCAAAAGTCAGGTGAAGAGGCAGCTGGAGAAACTGAACCAGAACAAGGCTGCAGGTCCAGATGGTGTCAGCCCCAGAGTCCTGAAGGCCTGTGCAGAGCAGCTCTGTGGGATTCTGCAGCACCTCTTCAACCTTAGCCTAACTCAGGAGAAGGTTCCAGTGTTGTGGAAGACATCCTGCCTTGTTTCAGTACCAAAGAGAACTCACCCATCAGTCATCAATGACTATAGACCCGTTGCCCTGACATCCCACATCATGAAGGTCCTGGAGAGACTCCTGTTGGCACCCCTGAGAAAGCAAACAAGAACGTATCAAGACCCACTGCAGTTTGCTTATCGCTGTGGAGTTGGAGTTGAAGATGCCATCATCCACCTGCTTCAACCAACCCACTGTCATTTGGACAAAGCAGGCATCACTGTGAGGATCATGTTCTTTGATTTCTCCAGTGCATTTAACACAATTCAGCCTGATTTGCTTTGTCAGAAACTCCTGAAGACACAGGTGGAGCCCTCAACAATCGCCTGGATCAATGACTACCTGACCAACAGACCACAATTTGTGAGACTGAAGAATTGTGTGTCAAACCAGTTGGTCAGCAGCACAGGAGCACCACAGGGGACCGTACTCTCACCATTCCCTTTCACTTTGTACACCTCAGACTTCCAGTACAAATCAGAGACCTGTCTGCAGAAATACTCAGATTACTCTGCAATTGTCGGGTGTGTCAGAGATGGATTAGAAGCTTAATACAGAGAGCTGGTGGACCGCTTTGTGACATGGTGTGGAAACATCATCTTACCTTGAATGTGATAAAAAACAAATGAGTTGATTGTAGATTTCAGAAGAAACAGGGATAAGTCAAACAGTTTCCATCCTGGGAGAAGAAGTGGAGGTGGTTGAATAAATACCTCAGAGTTCACCTGGACAACAGAGTAGACTGGAGACTGAACAGTGAAGCTGTCTACAAGAAGGGACAGAGCAGACTGTGCTTCTTGAGGAAGCTTGGGTCCTTCAAGGTTTGGGGTAGCAGCATCAGAGCCAGGGACTTAAATAGGCTAAACAACCTGATAAAGAAGGCTGGTTCTGTTCTGGGGACAACTGTGGAACATCTGGAGACGAGGATGCAAAGAAGGATGTTTCATAAAATCAAGAAAATTATGGACAACCCTGAGCATCCTCTTCATGAGACTTTCCTACAACAGCAGTGTCTTCAGTCAGAGGCTTCTTCAGTTTCACTCCAACACAGACCGCTACAGGAAATCCTTCCCGCCCACAGCCATCAGCATCTACACTGCTCAAAAAACTAAAGGGAACACTTAAACAACACTATAACTCCAACTCAGTCACTCTTCTGTGAAATCAAACTGTCTACTTAGGAAGCAACACTGATTGACAATCGATTGACAATCAATTTCACATGCTGTTGTGCTAATGAAATAGACAACAGGTCGAAATTATAGGCAATTAGCAAGACACCCCCAATAAAGGAGTGGTTCTGCAGGTGGTGACCACATACCAATTCTCAGTTCCTATGCTTTCTAGCTGATGTTTTGGTCACTTTTCAATGCTGGCGGTGCTTTCACTCTAGTGGTAGCATGAGACAAAGTCTACAACCCACACAAGTGGCTCAGGTAGTGCAGCTCATCCTGGATGGCACATCAATGCGAGCTGTGGCAAGAAGGTTTGCTGTGTCTGTCAGTGTAGTGTTCAGAGCATAGAGGCGCTACCAGGAGACAGGCCAGTACATCAGGAGGAGGAGGAGGCCGTAGGAGGGCAACAACCCCAGCAGGAGGAGCACTGTTAGAGCCTGCAAAATGACCTCCAGCAGGCCACAAATGTGCATGTGTCTGCTCAAAAGGTCAGAAACAGGCTCCATGAGGGTGGTATGAGGGCCCGACGTCCACAGGTGGGGGTTGTGCTTACAGCCTAACACCATGCAGGACGTTTAGCATTTGCCAGAGAACACCAAGATTGGCAAACTCGCCACTGGCGCCCTGTGCTCTTCACAGATGAAAGCAGGTTGACAATGAGCACATGTGACAGATGTGACTGGAGTCTGGAGATGCCATGGAGAACGTTCTGCTGCCTGCAACATCCTCCAGCATGACCGGTTTGGCAGTGGGTCAGTAGTGGTGTGGGGTGGCATTTCTTTGGGGGGCCGCACAGCCCTCCATGTTCTCACCAGAGGTAGCTTGACTGCCATTAGGTACTGAGATGAGATCCCCAGAACCCTTGTGAAACCATATGCTGGTGCGGTTGGTCCTGGATTGCTCCTAATGCAAGACAATGCTAGACCTCATCTGGCTGTATTGTGTCAGCAGTTCTTGCAAGTTGAAGGCATTGATGCTATGGACTGGCCTGCCCGTTCCCCAGACCTGAATGTAATTGAGCACATCTGGGACATCATATCTCGCTCCACCTACCAACGCCACGTTGCACCACAGACTGTCCAGGAGTTGGCGGATGCTTTAGTCCAGGTCTGGGAAGAGATCCCTCAGGAGACCATCGGCCACCTCATCAGGAGCATGGCCAGGCATTGTAGGGAGGTCATACAGGCACATGGAAGCCGCACACACACTACTGAGCCTCATTTTGACTTGTTTCAAGGACATTACATCAAAGTTGGATCAGCCTGTAGTGTGTTTTTCCACTTTAATTTTGAGTGTGACTCCAAATCCAGACCTCCATGGGTTGATCAATTTGATTTCCATTGATAATTTTTTTTATGATTTTATCGTCAGCACATTCAACTATGTAAAGAAAAAAAAATTTAATAAGAATATTTCATTCATTCAGATCTAGGATGTGTTATTTTAGTGTTCCCTTTATTTTTTTGAGCAGTGTACAATAACTCCTTGAAGAATTAATTAGTATGAACTACAACAACACTTAATTTCCCTTTGGGATCAATAAAGTATTTTTGAATTGAATTGAATCCCTAGCTTAAGGTGTTCTGTTTTGTGTTTAGGAACGAGAGTACAGAGAGGCCATTCTACAAGATGTTTCTCCTTCACCCAGACCGTCTCCTGGCAAAACAAAGGCTCAACAAAAAACACAACGGAACGCACAAACAGGAGCACAGATACGGCCCGAGGACCCCAGGAAAGCTCCATCACGTAAGTCAAAACCTTTATGGTCCCAGTGTTGACCTCTGTCTACTGCTAAAAGTAGCAACAGTTCACATGTAAGCATCAGAACTGCACTGTTACGGCTCCTGGGCGAAAAAGGGGAGACTCCTAACACGACAACCGCAATAAAATGACAGAGTCTCTGTAAAAGTGAAAAAGACTTGCATATTGTGTCTAACAGAAAGAGACTTACATGAGAAAAATGTACAGGTTACCCCAAACATACCTAGTCCTCTAACAACCACCACAAACTTTTAAACACAAAACAAAGCTCCAGAGCAGCAACACACATGAGCCAATTAGTCAGCCAGGATGAGAAGGGACCCCAGCACACAGGTTAGCTTCCTTTTATAGAGCAGTCCTGAGTCCTACCATCCAATCCCAAATTGGCACAAGCCTGCATTCTGAACCTGTGGAGAAACGGCAAGTAATTAGATGTTTGGGGAAACCTTGGGTACCACCCTCCATGTTGCTTTCTAAACTTGTTTATCATCTGGTGTCCCACAGAGCTCTGGACTGGGTCCAATCCTCTTTAGTACATACATTACTGGCCTAATTTGTGTGTGAGTGGACAATGTGATGCTCTAATATATGCAGATATATATTTATATAAAAATGCTGGAGTTGCAGGCAGAGGGTGACTGATGCTATGGCAGGGTAGATGTTTACAGCTAAATGTAAGGTCTGTTCCAACGTTAAATTCAGTTCAGCAAAGACCTGTTTCTTCCTCAGTGATCTTACTTGATTAGGTATTGTACAAACTCTGCAAATTTAAAATGAAAAAAAAGAAAGGCCGTAAAAAAAATTCGCTTTCGTCACTGTCACATCTTAATAAAAACACAAACGTATTTAGTTAGGAAGATTTGATGACGTCTAGGAATGTTTGCCTCATATAAAAAAACGGCATTTCCTCTTTCAAAAGGCTAAGGCTTCCTGCCACAAAGCCAAACTAATTCCTGAATAATTCGAGAACATCAAAGAGTTGAGGTGTTAAGTTGTCTTCTAAATTGTCGAGCATCTGTGGGATGTCCCAGGCAAATGAGTCCGAGCCATCGAGGCCCAGCTAACAGGACTCAGAGGATCTGCTGACATTCCAGTGGCTGATCGGTTTATAGCAGACTGGGTTCTGCATATAGGCTTTTCTTGCATTTTTCAGTCATAAGATCTCAGAGTGATGAAATCCAGATCTCATTAGTCACAGTGAAAAGGTCTGCTTTAGTACTTTGAGGCCATAAAAGTCACACTCTTCCCCACTGATCTATCGACATGGATCATAAATCACAGAGTAAAAGTTTGATGAAATGACAGATTTCTGCTGTGAGTCCTATGAAAGGTTTTTATTCAACAAGCACAATCTAAGAATCACAAAGTCACAAACCATAAGATTTTCTCTCCATCTCCCGCCATCCAGTGAAGATAAAAGAGAACGAGCTCCTGCCTCTGCTTCGGGAGGAGCTGCCTCACCTTCACGTCTCTCCTCATGCTTTGGGTCGAATGTGGGAGCAGCAAATGCAGCAAGTGGACAGACTTCATGCTTCATCTTCCTCCTGCAGTCCACATCGTTACAAGCTCTCTAGGGAGGTAAGAACGAGTCCCAAAGGGTTAGGGTTCTGGTTCAAACACAGGAGGATTTCAGTACCAATAGCTCTGCTCTTCTGCATGGCGTTCACCTTTTTAGAACATTAGTAACTATTTAGACTTGTTATGGCACGAGATAACTGGGCATGGACTAATTCCTGGGTTGAAGACATGAAACAGTCAACGTTCCTACACAATTTTCAAGTACACCTTCCAGATTCAGAAATGTCAATATTAAAGCAAAGTTCACAAAGAAGTTGCAGCACTTTTTTTAGATTTAAAACTGGGAAAGGAAAGGAAGAAAGGGAACAAGGAAGGAAGGGAACAACGGTGTCTCCGTAGGTAGAGTAGTTGTCTTGCAATCGTAGGGTCGAAGATTCAACTCCTGCTTCCTCCAGTTACATGTCGATCTGCCTCTGGGCAAGGCACTTAACCCCAAGTTGCCTACCGAGCTCTGTATCGGTGTATGAATGTGCAAACAGGTGAATGTGGCTACAGTGTAAAGCTCTTTGAGTGGTCAGTATGACTAGAAGAACCCTAAATAAGTTCAGTAGGTAGGAAGTGACTTGACACAAACAATGAAGACAGGAAGGACAAGTCATTACAGAAAAGGATGATAAAAGGAGGAGACACGGAGGAAAAGATGGGAGGACAGGGCTCGAGGATTAATGGGGATGCTCACATGGAAGAAATGAGATGTAAGGATGGACACAAGGAATAAATGGAGGGAAGAAAATTAAGGACATTTAGATTGTAAAATTGGGAATAAGGTATAGTAATACAAATACTACTCCATGCTTTTATTCTATCTGCCCGCACTTGTTCATACCTGGAAAAACAGAGTCAAATTTTACTCTTTTTCCAGGAACACCAGAGTGCCGCTCTCCCTATCAGCTGTCTAATTCCTTGTTAACAGGGTCCTTCCAGAACATTAAATACACATTTTCCCTAAACACAATCCCTAAAATGTGTGATATGCATTAACTCCCTGTTGTCTTCCAGTTGGAGGAGGCTCAGAGGAAACATGACCTGCTGGTGGATCTCGTGCACAAAGACCAGGACCACAACAGACGTCTGGTGAGCATCTGCAGAACCATTAGTGGCGTGCCATCTCCGTTCACATGCAGATTCTGAAAAATCAAAAATCAAGCCGTTTATTTCTTCCAGAGGGAGTTTAAAGATCGGATCCAGCAGCAGAAGTCTGTGCAGAACAAACTGAGGGAGCAGAGGCAGCAGATCGCCCGGGCCAAGAAGTACCACAACGACTACCACGTTCAGCACCGAGCCCGCCTGATGATGGCGCGCACTAAGGAGGAGAGGGTGGGTAGAAACGAGTGATTATGATTCATATTGATAGGTTAAAATAGAATATTTATGTTTCAGAGTAAAATTAGCTTTCCTGTATTTAGTTTTCATGAATAATTCCACTATTTGTTTATTTTCACAGAGTATGAGTAGTTTATTAGATTCCATTAATAAAACTACATTATGTATAATATTGTTGCAGCAGCAAAAAATTATAGCTCTTGTTTAACACTACAAACCCATTTTTGGTTGATTTTTATTTATTTTTTCTCACGCCCAAAATATTTGTGCTGAGGAAAGTGACGCGGTTTGGGTATCTGTGTCCACAGATGTTTCGGCAGCTATTTGAGGAAGGTTTGGAGCTACAAAAGCTCCGCGTGAGGGAGCAGAGAGCTCACGCCAAGGAGCAGCGACTGGAGCATCAGAGACGACAGCAGAATCAGATCGAGTCCTTGGAGAACTACTACAAGGATCAGGTAAGACACAAACACACCTGTAAAGCCATCAGGATAGAAAATCATTTCTGTGCGTGAGACACGTTTTGTCTCTTTCAGTTTTCGCTACTCGCTGAAAAACTTGCACTGGAGCGGGAGGAGATCCAGGTTCGGAAAAAAGCTCAAGAAAAGGTAAATGCCTCTCATCAGGATGGGAAAATGATTGTTGCATCACTGACTAGATGAGTATCTCTACTAGAGAGGCACAGTATGTTGAGACGCGTCATCGTAATGTTAGCCTGTGCGTTACCTTACATATCAATATTCTTGGTTATTAAAGTTTTTGGCAAGTTGGATGGACTCCCTGCCCTTAATGGCCACCATTTTTCTAGGTTTTATTCAAAGTAGTGCTGAGCACTATAGCTTAAACATAAAATCTCCAATTTTCTTTTCATACCAAATCCAATTAAAAAATTTTTTTAGATCTCCCTTTTCACAAAAATTATTTTTTGAAAGAACCTTTTTCACTCATCTCTCCTGGTAGTTGACATGAACTCAGTCTAAATAAATACAAGCTGTAAAGCAAAATGGCAGACCCTGGGCTAGCTGAGGTTTGCCAACTCTGGTCCTCAAGGCACATTTCCCTGCATGTTTTAGATGGTTCTCTCCGTTAACACGCCTGCTTCGGATGATCGCAGTTCAGCACAAGCCAGTTAATCAGCCATCAATTGAAATCAGGTGTGCTGAAGCGGGAAAGCATCTCAAACATGCAGGGCTGGGAAAAACTCAAATGTAATCTTCATAAACAGCAAACTTGATTAATCGATCAAATTGATTTATCACCCAGCCCCAAATCAATGTTTCATTAATAAATGTTTTATCCCCGTTTTCTGTCGGGGCATTTATCCTCCTTCCACCCTGACTGCTGCAGAAATATCGGCCATAAATAAATAGAGTTTTGTTTCTCTATTTAAAAAGGTGCAAAAAGAACTGAGAACTGCAGGTGGCGCTTTGTCACTTCACAAGCAATGTGGGAACAAATTAGGAAACCAAACTCTAATGTCATTAGGATAACTTGATCCATCTTTCTCTGCCTCAGGGAAGGTTTGAGACCTTTCTTCTGTGTTTTTAACAGGCTCTGCTTAAAATGAAGCAGGAGCTGCGCTCTCGGATGGAGCGAGAAATAAGGGACCTGCAGAGAATCATCATCCAGAACGACGAGGACGACTACTTCCAGGATCTCGAGGTCCAGCGGCTGCGCAACCGGGTCCATATGGCTTCCTTCCAGCACAACACCAGCTACCTGCACTGAGGAGGAAACTGAGAGCAGCTTAGCGCCAAGTTAGGGATCGCATTCACATCGAAGGAAAGAGCTGCATCTGATAACGGTACAAGAGTCCAATGCACAAACAGTCTCAGGCGTCCTTTTTCTAGAGATTTGCACAGAAGAGAACGTGACCAGTGTGAGAAACATAATCTACGTTTCGTTAAGGAATTTTACACACGCCTGACTAAATGTAGCTCTAGCTAATGTAGCTGACTCTTCCTCTCACCTCTGCTGCTACACCTGAACTTCAGACACTTTGGACCAAGTCCTCCTCCTCGGGTTTTAACGTGTTAAATAAGAACGTTTTACCTTCCCTGCTGCAGTCAGTGTGCTTTTATTGTGAAATAGTGAATTCTTCTTTCTGTTGCCAAATAAGGACTACAGACACAAAGCTGGTATCATTATTGTCACACTGACAAGTCTTAACTTTGAGATGTCTTCCTTTTAATACTTTAACCATGCAAGTGGATTATTTATTTAACTTTAATGTTTGATTTTTAATTAACCTGGATTGATTTCTGATCACTAGGGTCAACGATAATCAAGTCTTTCTGACTTCACTTTGACCTCTGCTTGATTGACTCTTTTCTACTTTTAACCAAATCCTGAAAACGTGACGAATCAACAATTCTGCCGGTTAAACACCACACAGGTTGTTTTTTTGTAACCCTGGAGCAACCCCCCCCCAACATCAATTAAATGTGTGGAATCACTGGTGGGAAAATGTGTCACAATTATTGTAAATTTTACTGTGTTCAAAGATTTAGATGAAAAACGCATTTTGATTAAAATAATGAAGGAACCAAAGGGAAAGAAACCCCCACACCCACAGAGGGCAGCATTTGTCCAAAGATGAGGTAGCAGCATGAGGGAAAAACAAGTACACTAAACTATAAATCAGATGGCTGTGGAGAATGAAGATGTTCCAGTGATTAAAGAGAGAAAATTTCGTACAACTTTTTATTGCTCTTCCTCATGACTGTTATGGCCTGCAAACATCAAATAGTCTAAAATTGCATCTTGTGTAACCATATTTTTTCATGATTAGAAGGAAGATAAACAAGCTAAAAGTATTACATTTCATTTGCAAAGTAAAGGAAAACTATGACAGGCTGGAAAACAGACTACAATTGATGTTCCAGTGATTAATAAGGCAGCCATCAACAGGATTTTTAAGCTTGATTTAAAGGAACTCAGTGTTTCAGCGATTTTGTATTTTTCTAAAAGTTTGTTTCAGATTAGAGCATAAATGCTGCTTCTCCATGTTTGATTCTGACTCTGGGGCTGCAGAGTAAGACTAAAAACAGAAGACTTGAGAGGTCTGGAAGGCTGATACAGCAGATTCTTGGAAGTATTTTGGGGCTAAGCCATTCAATGATTTATAAACTACTAAACGTATTTTGAAGTCTATTCTCTGAGCTACAGGGAGCCAGTGTAAGGACTTGGGGTGATGTGCTCTACTTTCCTGGTTCTAGTGAGGACACGAGTAGCAGCTGTCTGACTTTTTTGGCAAACCTGTGAGGACACTGTCTGACTTTTTTGGCAAACCTGTGAGGACACTGTTGCAGTAATCAATCTAATTAAAGATAAATGCATTGATTTTTCCCCCCCGATTTTGCAGTAACATCAGTCCTTTAATCCTAGAAATGTTCTTCAGGTGATAGAAGGCTGACCTTGTTATTGCCTTTATGTGACCTTGGAGGTTCAGGTCTGAGTCCATTACATCATCTAGATTTCGGGCCTGATCAGTAGTTTCTAGCTGTATTAATTGAAGCTGTGTGCTGACTCTTGATCGTTCCTCCTTGGGTCCAATAATAATTACTTCTGTTTTGTTGCTGTTCAGCTGGAGAAATTTATGGCACATCCATCCATTGATTTGCTTAATGCATTTACTTAGGGTTATGGTGGGTTCAAAGTCACCTGGTGACATAATGTAGAGCTGAGTATCATCTGCATAGTTATGGTAGCTAATCTTATTGGTTGTTCAAATCTGGGTTAGCAGAGATATTTAATAAGGGCCCCAGGATGGAGCCCTGGGGCACTCCACATGTGATTTCTGTGGTTCTACCACAGTCTGTATTCATGCGGATGTCATTGAAAACTTTGACGAGGGCAGTCTGAGCATCAAACATCAAAACGGTTGGTCATTGTTAGGGAGCTATTGAACTGTTGAAACACAGCTTTTTCAATACTCTTACAGATGAATGGAAGATTAGAGATTGTTACTATGAGGGTGGTCATAAATTCTGCTTGCATTGCAAACTGTATGTGCCACAATCTAAAAGATAAACAAGTAGTCAAACAGATGTGATCTTTTAGATAAATACGTTACAAATTGATGTATTTATGTAAGTGTGTGAATTTAATGCAGGAATAATTTGTATATCAATGGTAATATTTAAATATTTCATTTTCACCTTTCATGTGCTCCAGTACATTCATTTAAACTGTCACTATTGCTTACACAGACCCTAATGTCTGATTGGTCAAATCGGCTTCAACTGTGTTATCACTGTGACTGACTTTGATGAGCAGGGCTGCTAGATACAAAATCTGAAATAACTAAAATAATTCGTGAATTAAACTTCAGTTTTGACCTCCAAATTTACTTAAATGTGAATTACAGAAAATTACACATACGGAAGAAAAGAAAAAAACATTTTTGGTATTTAATTTTAAATTGTATTTGAATGATCAAATATGTAAACATTTAGCAGCACTATAAGGAGTTGCTGTCCCAAAATCTGCCTGTATAAAAACAGTCATCAGGAATTCTTGTTTCACTTATGAAGGCTACTGCAGACTTTGTGACGTTGGGCCAATCAGATCCTTCATGCAGTCAGAAAAGGGGATAAATCCCTACCGACCCGTGTGAATGTTGATGTTACACCCAACAGGTTAACTGTACGGAGCAACGTTAAAGCTACAGTCTGCCCCCTGAATCAGCTTGCGGGGCTGTTTGTCGGCGCTCATCCCTTGACGAGGTCCTCGTCGCCGAAGTCGTCCGGTAGGTTGGTCCACTCGAATCGGTTGTCACAGAAGCAGCACGTCTGGCTGACGACGATCTTCAGCCCGTGAACGCGTTTAATGACCCTACAGTGACGGCTGCATTGGCGGCAGGACCTGAAGAGCTCCAGGATGCGCGCTTCGTCGACCACGAACTCAGACGAGCTGACGGGGTTTCAGAAAGCACACAGCGGTTTAAGTCAGGAGGGAACAGGGAGGGGAGAGCTTTTAGTCGGGATCCAAAAGATCGACAGCAGCAGACCTTCCCAAATCCACCAGGTAGTGTCCGTCACCCACACAAAGTGAGGAGCTGAATTCTTCATCCTCTTCAACTGTACATAGACATTTTATTTTTATAAAGACATTTTCTTTTTACTTTGGTGTCATTACTTCACTGAAAAACAGATTGCAGTCAGCTCACCTCTATTTTCTGACTCATCTTGACAAGATGCAGCTTCCTCCTTCAGTTCCTTGACAAAAACAGAAGGTTTGGGATTACTATTTAAGACAAATAAATGATAATCCATGCATTTGTTACTTCAAGGCATGACTACTGCAATTCTTTACTATCAGGAAGTCCACAAAATGTAATTAAAAGCTTTCAGTTGATCCAAAATGGTGCAGCAAGAGTTCTCATTAATGTTTGTTTTAGCTTCCCTCCATTGGCTCCCTGTTAAATCCAAAATAGAATTTACAATAGTCATCCTTATATATAAAGCCCTTAATAATGGGAGGCAGCTCTTTTAGTATTTAGGCTTCTCTCCTGTGGAACCAGCTCTCCCAGTTTTGGTCCGTGAGACAGACATTGGATTCCTGCTGGAGGCGGCGTGGGATCCGGTGTGCCAATCACCCCCATATCTTTTGGAGACATATAAAATAAAACCATTCTGGGATCAAATTTACACAGAACAGTCTAAATTACTTGGATTTATACTCAAAAAAAGTGTGAAGATTGTTATTTTTGTCATCTTTCCAAGACCTCAGGTAAGAAAAAAAAGATCGGAATCACTGTCTTTTTATTCATTGCTTGAAAAATTGTTTAACCACAGGATGATAGAAAGCTGAGCCAAGTTTAGACACCTGGAAGGAGATTGTAAACAGTATTAATATTATGGAAAAGATGACTATTAAGATGAGACATCCACCTCAAATAAATTTGGAAAAATGGACTTTCTATATTCAAGGGACTCAAAGGATTTATGAAATGTACTCTGAAATTGTCACATGGACTGGTGAAACAGTTATTTGCATTAATTCAATGAAAAAAAAAAAATCACGACTATTTGCAGATCTAGAAAAATATTTATGGGGTGGCAAGAAAGGGGCAAGAATTTTTCAGGGGTGGCACCATATGCCAGAATTTTATATATATATATATTGGTTTTATTGATCAGTCAAACACATGCTTCACTTCTTCACTCCCCAGTATTTACATATACAGGTCCTTCTCAAAAAATTAGCATATTGTGATAAAGTTCATTTTTTTTCCATAATGTAATGATAAAAATCAAACTTTCATATATTTTAGATTCATTGCACACCAACTATGGCAGCGACTAAGTCTGCCCGGTCAAGTTATATATCTGCGTTTACAGCATTACATTGGCTATTCGATGCGTCAATCATCAGAGTTCTGGACCGCGATTGGTTCGAGTAACTTACCATAACGTAGCTTTTCATCCATGCGCCATTGGTTGGCGCATGGATGAAATAAACCGGATGAAAGTTTTTTTTTCTTCTGGGCATGCTCAGTGACCTTTGTAGGCGGAAGTGGAAGCAAAGGAATCGGAAACAAAGCCGTAAAGACTACAAAAATGGCCATAGACATTTCGGAAGCACGTTTTCACTGTTTATTTTACATTTTTTATCGGTTTTACTGTTTTCATGGACTAATCACTTTATTGGAGGACTTTACTCGGACCCTTATTGATGTAAAAAGACCATTTTTGTTTGAAATGGATCGGTTTTGTCACCGTTTATTGGACTACAAAGTGGTGAGTTCCATATTTTTATACCTCCATCAGGAGAACGTTTGTGTTGGCAAAAGCGCTCACTGTGTCTACAGTTATGATTGTATCCTTGATCGCCATCCATAATTGGAATCACAAAACTCTTAGCTTTCCAATTATATAAAATATGTATAGGTTCAAAGAAGTTAGAAGTCAGAAAATCGATGGATTTAAACCATAAAATGGGCTGGGCCCGTGGGACGTTAACGGGTTTGAATTCATAGCTGCTAGGGTGGCAGCAGGGGTGGCAAGGCTTTCTTTTAGGGTGGCAACTGCCACCCTATGCCACCCCAGTAGATCCGCCCATGACTATTTGTATTATACTTTGTTAAATAAATCACAGAAATCTGAACATCTTTTAAAGTTGCAAAATTATAAAAAGTCTGACTAATGTGTAAAAAGAATACACATTTTAATAAATAAAACCAGATGTTAAAATCTGCTTCCAGAGGGAAATGAACTCACTGACGACTGATACAAGGAACAGACTTTAAAATTATGGGATACAGAAGTCGAAAATAACATTATTTTCTGCGGTGCAGTAGGTCGCTCTGTTGCCTTGCAGCAAGAAAGTCTTGGGTTCGAATCCCGGCCTAAGGTCTTTCTGCCTGCTAGCATGTTCTTCCTGTGCATATGTGGGTTCTCTCTGGGTACTCCGGCGTCCTTCCACAAACCAAAAACATGACTGTTGGGTCAACTGGTCTCTCTCTAAATCGACCTGTGACGGACCCCGCCTCTCGCTCTTTTACCTGTTCGTGTTTCAAAGGTCGATCAGAAGGAGACGCACCGACGTCCTGCTCAGCTTCATTTGAAGAACTCATCGTAATTTCTTCTTCAAAGTGAGCACTTTCCCTGATGAACAAAAAAGGAATGCATCAGTTTAATACTTCTAGCTAACTTAATTAAATACTGAAGGGTCCCTTCACCAGGACTAAGTTGTGTGAGGAGCTCGTTTCTAGTCTCTGCTTTGGCCTGAAAATGACTGAAAGCACAACCTTCACCCTTTATACAAATGTGCAGAAGGAAGGACAGACTTCTTCTTATACACGCAGTTGACTCTGTGGTTGTTAGCCTGCTGAAACCTACCACGGTGAAATTAGTATTGGGCGATAAAAACAGTAGAAAGATAGAAATGATAGAGATTCAGCCAACGGTAGAGATTTTGACCATACCGACATAGCGGTTGCACAGGTTGATGATGTCATCAAGCTTTGCCTACTTTGTACCAGGTATGCTAGGAGGATAAACACTGATGTTCAGTGCTCGTATTTACACTGTTGTAAGTTCAAAATGCATTGTCTCCTATTTTACGGAAAAGAAACCTATTGAACTTGAAGCGTTTTTAGTCTTAATATGTGTATCTTTACTTGAATATTAAATTTATAAACAAGCAATTAGGAAAGCAGGAAATGTTTATATTTAAGACACCTGTCACGCCACAATGC
>OY747703.1:17531295-17583795 GCA_963556495.2 Valencia hispanica
TACAGTCTGCTCTGTCCCTTCTTGTAGACAGTTTCACTGTTGCGCCTCCAGTCCAGTCTGTTGTCAAGGTGAACTCCGAGGTATTTATACTCCTCAACCACCTCCACTTCTTCTCCCATGATGGAAACACTTTTTGACTTTTCCCTGTTTCTTCTGAAATCTACAATCATCTCCTTTGTTTTGTTCACATTCAAGGTGAGACAATTGTTTCCACACCATGTCACAAAGCGGTCCACCAGCTCTCTGTATTCAGCTTCTTGTCCATCTCTGATACACCCGACAATTGCAGAGTAATCTGAGTTTTTCTGCAGATGACAGGTCTCTGATTTGTACTGGAAGTCTGAGGTGTACAGAGTGAAAAGGATTGGTGAGAGTACGGTCCCCTGTGGTGCTCCTGACCAACTGGTTTGACACACAGTTCTTCAGTCTCACAAATTGTGGTCTGTTGGTCAGGTAGTCATTGATCCAGGCGATTGTTGAGGGCTCCACCTGTGTCTTCAGGAGTTTCTGACAAAGCAAATCAGGCTGAATTGTGTTAAATGCACTGGAGAAATTAAAGAACATGATCCTCACAGTGATGCCTGCTTTGTCCAGATGACAGTGGGTTGGTTGAAGTAGGTGTATGATGGCATCTTCAACTCCAACTCCACAGCGATAATCAAACTGCACTGGGTCCTGATACGTTCTTGTTTGCTTTCTCAGGGGTGCCAACAGAGGTCTCTCCAGGACCTTCATGATGTGGGATGTCAGGGCAACAGGTCTATAGTCATTGATGACTGATGGGTGAGTTCTTTTTGGTACTGAAACAAGGCAGGATGTCTTCCACAACACTAGGACCTTCTCCTGAGTTAGGCTAAGGTTGAAGATGTGCTGCAGAATCCCACAGAGCTGCTCTGCACAGGGCTTCAGGACTCTGGGGCTGACACCATCTGGACCTGCAGCCTTGTTCCAGTTCAGTTTCTCCAGCTGCCTCTTCACCTGACTTTTGGAGACAGACAAGAGGGATGGGAGGCAAAGGGGGTAGCAGCATTTCCTGACTTGGTTGAAGTCAAACTTGTGGAAGCAGAAGAATCCCAGACTGAGGTGAAGGATAAAACATCCGAGGTGTAACAGGAAAGCTGTTGGTCAGAGGAGAGTGGGATGTCTGTTTTGCTGGGAACAGGAGAGGAAGATGCTGTGCTAGTTCCTGAACTGAACCTGTTGAAGAATGTGTTCAGTTCATTGGCTCTGTCCAGACTTCCATCTATCCAATCCTTCCTGTCCTTAAAGCCTGTGATCTTTCTCATTCCTGACCAGACATCTCGGATATTGTTCCTCTGTAGTTTTTTCTCCAGCTTCTTCCGGTATGCCTCTTTGCTATCTCTTATCTTGACCTTAAGTTGCTTCTGTATACTCCTCAGTAATTCCCTGTCTCCCTCCCTTTGTATGCATACGCCTAATTGTAATAAGGTAATTCCACTGGTAGCTAAAAACAACAACAAAAAAACATGTATCTTTACCTTTCCTCCAACAATTCTAACCCGGTATCTGTTGTCATAGGTTCAACTCCTGCAATCTGGAAGTCATCCCTGGAGATAAGTAGGGCACCTTTTTTTTGGTGTGGTGGACAACAACCTGAAACAGGAGTTGCATTTTGTGTACAAGTAAACTTACCCAACAGATTCCCCTGCAGTGGCTGAACTGGGGGGATGGGACCCTCCCAACACCATTGCTGTTGATCGCCCATGGAGTGTCCATGTGAGTGGTCCCATCGATAAACTGCGCTTCTCGAAACTAAAATAATAGAGCCACTGTTACTGCGCCAATCGCAATGTGCACACATTTACAAGTGATTGTCAGCTGTATATACACTATTTGATTAGCGACATAGTTTTACAAAGTTTAGATACACGCCATTGTTTTTTCTTACAATTTTAAGAAATTAGCAAAACAATGTACTCAGTTGTGGACAGAAATTACATTTCGCTCGACAAGTAGATTAAACAAAATCTTTCTCGTATTGGAGATGCACTGACACAGCTTCTTTCAAAGCATCAAAAATGCTTTGCAGATGAGCTAGATATGTTGAGCTGTCCTTTGTTTTCGGAAAAAGCAAACAAAACAGCGGCTTTCCTGGGCGTCGCCATGTTGAAATCCCGACTTCGTTAACTGGAACGCTCGCAACTCTGGTGCAACCATTATATGTGCGGCAGCCATATTGAATCTTCAGGTTTCGGTTGATCGAAGGGTCTCCAACTCTTCCAAGTCAGAATGAAGAGCTTGAAAATCCTGATTTGAGGATTGGTTAATCCCACTTTGTCTTTCCGATTTGTAACGGGATGGATGGATAGAAAGAAAATATGTAAATAAACATACCTTCTGCGTTTCCTATGAAAGGTAAACACAGCGCTGTGCTACACAGCTCAAGGAGTGACCTGACTTGAATCATGTTTAAGGGACTTGTGACTTCAATTGAGCAGCAAAGTGATGACTCGCAACGTTAGGCTTTAAACTTGAACTTGGGACTCCGACATGTGAAATTTCTATTGCTGGAATTAGCTTATAGCCGATGCTAATGTTAGCTTGTTACATTAGGTCAGATTACTGGACAAATTCAATAACTTCAGTCTTTGTAAGTGTACAGGGGACATGTGTATTATTTACCGTTTTTAAATGTAATTTAAGCAAGTTTATTTTCCACATGCTACTGTGTTAGCGTGGGGCCATTGAGTAGTTTTTTTTTTTTAAACCAACTAAACCACGTGTGGCTGCCATTATTCTAGGCTTAAAATCTACACCCTGCTCTCTTATTTTTGACTTGCTCTCAGGTGATAATGACTCGACTCGGACCGGAAGATTCTTTTTGGGACTCGGACCCGGCCTGTAGGACCTAGTGACTTGACCTGGACCAATCCTATGTGACTTGGACTCCAACACTCAGGATTAAAGTGTGACTTGGACCCGAGAGATTGTAGCTTGACTACAACACTGAGATAACATCAGGACCAAATAAACAATAAAGGTTGGATTGTATTTGATGGCTCCCTCCGTCACATTAGTTATTTATGGAGGACTACGGGGGTCATTGGAAAAGCAATACAGCATTTTGATGAGGAGTGCTTAATTGTGAATTAAAAATATAGATTGCTAAATATAATTTCAAATTCAACAATTTATCCCAAAAAGACAAATTTGAAAAGCATTTTGTAATTACACATTTTAAATTGAAATACTAAAGAGGAATTGCAAATGTTATTTATTATTTGATTATTAAATACTGTGATTTGAAAACGTTTTTCAAATCCTATTTCAAAATTGAGAATTAAATAACACAATAAATGAGATTGTAAATATCTTTCCTTTTCATACATTTAAAAAAGTTATTCCCTTTTCTACATCTGTTTTCTCTTTCCAGCTCTCATTTTCAAATCATTTTTGCAATTGCATTTCCTCAATGGTTTCCCCTCTCCTTTTAGCATTCGAGTGACCCTCCTGGTCCCTGAGCACAGTAAAAACCAAGTTCAACCAATCACAGCTGCTCCTCGAACGTAACCAGCTCTCTCATTGGTTAGACAGGAGCTGTGCAGCTCAGCAAGGTCTACCCAAATATGGCTGTCTAACCAATGAGAGAGCTGGTTACGTAGAAAGTGGGATCTTAAGATCTACGATCTAAGATCTTAAGGCATACTCCGCAACTTTCATTATATTTACTCTCTGTCGCCCTCTTCAGGCTTGCCGCGCAACATCACTGTAGTAAAATTAAATCTCTCTGTCGCTTATAAGATTCATGTTTCAGTGGCTGCTTTTCAAATCGCTTCCCTAAAACAACTCGACTCGGTTGTGTAATTCACATTACTACTGTAAGGCATACCGTGCCAACTATGTTCATCCACCTCCACACATCGAATAAATAGCTTTCTCAGGACTGTGTAACATCGTGCCAGACCAAACACTATAACCCTGGTGAAATCATTGATTACTTACCTATCTATTAGCAGCACGGCTAACTCAGCGTCTGTAGCACATGAGGTTCTTTCCAAAAGAACTCTCCAACGAGGAAAAGCCGAACCAATATTTACTCTGGTCTTTGCTCTCTCTCTGTCATGTTCTCTTTTTCTTTTTCTAGCTTCCTCTGATATAGGATTTCTCTGTCTCTTTGGTGGATCAGCCATCTCTACAGTCAATTCTAAAGAGCGTGGCCGTATAACTCTGCCGTAAAGCAGAACTAAGTCGGTACTTCCGGTGGCGGAGCGCCGCTCAAAAGTTTAATAGTGCAGAAAAAAGCCAATGACCCATGTAAGGTGGTGCTAACCCTAAAAATGAACAATGATAAAATTTAACCATAACTTTTGAAAAAAACATTAAAGGTGTCAAAGTTGCGGAATCCTGCTTTAAAAAGCATTTCCTGATGTTATATAAGAACTGCTTATGTTGCAATGTGGGAAGCTTAAGTTAATTTCTAATTACTTTGCAGATTCAAAACACAGCCAGAAATCTATTAAGCTTCAGCACCAAAGAATAGACAATAATGCACATCGTTCTATAAAAGATACTGCTGTCGGGTTCAAACAGCATTTTTTTTTTATTGCTCAGTGTTCTGCAAGGGTACAAGAAGTTTCTTACTTTGCGTCTTTATTGTCCTTATGTACAAGTGTAAGTTACAAACTCACAGAGCAGCTAATGTGGAAAAACTATGAACATGTATATACTGTTAAAATAAATATAAAATCAAAAGGAAATATGCCATAAAAATGTCTGGGAAAAACTTTTTTTTTTTTTTTTACTGAAATGAATTAAAATTTTTGAACACACAAAAATGTTGCACATACATTTTAATTTACCAATGTAGCCCTACTGGGCCCACACAAACATGCAGGTGCGTTTTGTCTCATCCAGGTTTTTATTGTTGCGGTGGGGGGATATTAAACATTCAACGACTTGCTGTGGTTTGCAACAGGTAAACTATCGCCAAAAATACATATTTATGAATGAATGCAGGAAAATTTTGCAACGAGAGAAAAAAAAAAGGAAAAACGACAAAAAGTTATCTAAGGGAAGATGTAGACAAACATACAATTGTGTGCGTGTACAAATATGATTAGAATCTGCTTTAAAAAAAACAGCCCAATAACTATTTGGTAAATAGAAAGGTGTTTTAGATATTGAGCCTGCATATGCATAATGTGTATTAAAAAAAACAAAAAAACATAACATTTCAAGTTCTCTCAAACCACACAAGGGCTGCATATGTTCTGTATGCATCTCCTCTTGCTTGATATAAATCTGATATGAAACAGTTTCATGGCTGCAAATAAATGTAGACATATAATTTAATATTTTTCCCTTGACAAAATACTTTTAAAATAATTAATAACAACCCACAATCTGTAATACATTAACTCAAGCATCCATCCGTGCCCTCTCCGTTTTGCTCGCTGGCTTTCAGAGACGGTCACGGTTTCCCCCGTCAGCCAACAGCTTTGCATCCAAAACTCAAGACTTGAAACAAGCCTGATGCTTCATGAAAATATCCGCTGAGCCATTTAGATCTTCTGTTTGTGACCTAGAGATGAACTAATATTTGTGTCTTCAAGGGAGAAAGGGCCTCCGAATTTTAGGTTCTTCACATATCAGCCTAAAGTCATAAAAAAAAAAAAAAAGAAGCTAATTTCACCTGAGAATGCAAAGAGGTCTGTGAAAAACATGAACACGCGTGCAATTAAAACTGAAAAGAAACAAGCAACAATATACAAAATAGCTATATCTTTGTACATATATACTTAAAAATTACAGGTCTATAGAGGCTTTTTAATCTGCGTATAACTAAAATGGTTCGCGCACACACACACACGAAAAGGAAACATGATTTACTTTGATCAGACATGAAAGTAGCACTCCAGCCATCGCTGCGCATGTAAAGTGCTCCGAAGTGTAGAGAGTGAAAATCTAAGAAAAGTTTACGGTTTAAAATCAAACGTCCTCCCCCTGTGTCTGTGTGCGTGTGTCCCTTTTTCACTTAAGATCCGACATCGAGCGGTCTGGGGTTGCCTCGACAGGATTTCAGTGGCAGTCATGACGCTGCAGGCAGGCAGACAGATGTGTGCCCACACAGGGATGTTTTGCAGTGAGACGCAGTGAACTGAAAGGGGTGAGAGTGAAATCTAACTATAATGCATCTGCTTGCACACAGACAGGCACGCATGCAGGGCCTTGCAAAACGATTCATACCCTCTGAACTTTTTCACATCTTGGGTTGCTACGACTATGACCTCCCACACATTTGTATTGGGAGCTCTGTGATCGATCATTATGAAGTCGTTCTAAATTTTACAAGAAGAAGGGAAATGATGCATAGTTTTGCAGAAAAAAAAGAAAGAAAAAAAGTCTGGAATAAATCTGGTGTGCGTATGTATTCAGTCCCTTTTACAATGATACCCCTGAATAACAACCACAACTGCAAACCTACCGCAACATGTGAAAGAGGAGCATTGATCAGAGAGGCAGCTCTGGAGGAGAAGCAGAGATCGACAAGCTGGTTGTCAGGACAACCTCCACAGATCCAGCCTGTCTGGAAAAATGGCCAGGTTGTTGGAAAAAAGTCAGTCTGGGTTCTGCCATGAGCTGGGTCGGGGTCCACCGCTGAGATGAAACTCAAACTGAACTTTTCAGCCTACGTGTAAAGCCCAGAACGCGCCATCTACATTGTTAAACATGGCGGTGGCGGCATCATGCCGTGGGGAGTCTTCTCTTCACCAGGAACAGGGAAGAGATCAGATCAGAGCCCATCGATGTGTCAGACTAACCTAGACCTAAACCCAGAACCCTCCATCCAATCTGACTGAAATTTCTGCCCAGTTTTCATTTTTTTTAAAAAGCTCAAGATCAGTCTACAGATGTGTGAAGCTCTGCAGCTGTACATGCTGGGAAATGCGGATCTGTAAGGTATGGACGGAGGGGGCGGGGCTGAATGTAAATGCTCACCACATTTGACAGATTTTTATTTAGAAACAAAAAGTGAATCATGTATAACTTTGCACACAGGGGTTTGCGACTGTAATCTAACAAAAATGGGAAAAGGTTTCAGGGATATTACAGCTTCTGCAAGGCGGTGTGCATGCTTCCAAAAGATGTGGCCACCCTGCAGTTGTCTCGGACGTAAACGACCTTTATCTCCAGAACCTCTCAGTGCCAGCACCGCTTTTGAATCTGGTTTCATGATGGTCAAGTTCCAACGGATATATGGGTTTTAAAAAAGTACAAACTGACTGCTGGTGCGAAGGGAACCAATCAACGATCGCTGTTTGAATTGAAAGATGGCGCATGGCATTTTAGAACGAATCACTTCCAATATGAAAGCTTTCCACTGAGGTAGGATGAATTCGCAGTGGTCTAACAGGACGAAGAACACAGACTCTGCAGCCATGAGGACTTTGGTGGGGTTGTGACTGAGGTCGAGGTTGCTGCTAAAGGAACGACTCTGCTGCCTGCAGTGTTACGGATTCATTAGCATGAGCAAATCAGAATTGTTTATCTTTGTTCTTATCTGTCTAAGGAGAGAAACATTTCAAAGCAGTTTCCTAGGAACAGAAAGCCGGTAACAAAGTTTCCTAATTGAATTTAATCTATTTCCTTTTACTCAACACAGAAACTGCGGCAGCTGTTGAACAGATGTTGACGATGGAAGAGCGTGGACGTCGGTGAGAGAAGAGGAAGACTGTAGGTTCGATCCTCGTGGGGGGGGAGGGAGCGATCTAGCGGGCAAGTTGCGGCGTCGGTAACGTTTCATCAGAGTCCTGCACAGTTGCTTAGGAACCCCCCCCGCACATACACACAAACAGTCTCATTCCACTGCGAAGCCACACGTCTCCTCGATCGCCGTCAGCAGCTTGTCGTACAGTTTGTCGTAGCTCTCGTAGGGAGGAATGTCGATCCTGTTGAAGCTGGAGAACGATGAAGAAAACACTGGCGTGAATACCTGAACAGCTAAAGCTACAGCAACAAAAGTTCTTGCGAATGACGGGTTTGTACAAAGTCTGGAGTTCACAGGGGGCCATAGTTTTCTATAGCTGTTTTAGGAACTTTCTACGGCTGCCGTTTTTAATTCACAAGAGCAACCTGAGGCGTTCTTGAGAAAATGAGGTGACTTTCTGCTGTACGCTGGACGTATGTTCTTCCTAAAAGTCCCATGGATCCTTCCTACAGTCTACTTACAGCCACCTTATAAAATTCGTTGTGATAAGGTGTTATCGCTGTGAGCAACCTCAAGTCATTGGTAGGACGATCCTGCGGCTTTCTGAACGTATTGACGGGATAATGGCGGCCCTTCATTCTCCAACATTCTGTTTTGATCATCACATCTGCTGGATCATTTGTTAAATATTTTGGGAATTTTCAGGATGGCAAAAACAACTACAGCTGCATTTTCTACAAGTGCAGTTACAAGATGAAGAAAAAGATTGCATGAACGCGGAATTGATCTCTGTTTGTACGGAGAAATGTTTCACTTAAATCATTTCAACAGGTCTCCTCTGTAACAGAGATAAACATGAATGCATTTACTTTTAATTTAAGACTAATGAGAATCTTTATGAAAATCTGATGCCGCTCAAATTTAGAGGAACAACGCAATAACTGATAACGATAAGAGGTGGACATTTTCAACCATGAAAAACTGTAAGAAAACGAACAAACCAAACTTTTTGAATGTGAAAAATCAGTTTTTAGTTCAAGGAAATGCTGACTAGTGGATGTTAGTCTCACCAGGTGTGCGCTTTGGGCAGATTATTGGCGTTGGCATCAATCTGATGAATGGTGAAGAGTCTGGGTCCTGCTGCACCTGCAATGAAAACATACAATACCATTTAAGAGTTGTAGTTTACGGCCCCAAAAGAACCATGTTTCTTTTGTTTCTTTTTAGAAGATAAGCTCTGTGCACACGATCAGAAGGGCGGGAGCAATCGCTGCAAAAACTGATGGCTGAACACAATCAGCTGAGCCTTCTGAGGTACTAACTTTTCACTAATTTACATAAGATGATCAACTGATTTTGGCTTTTGAGTTCCGTCCCCATGAATGTGTCACATTATTTGTTGCTCTGATTGGTCCTAGTGCTGTCCAATTGCATGCAGAGACGGTGTACTACACATGAAAATGGGTCCTTTATTAACAAGTCAGATTTGTAAGCATGTAAAAGACTCAACCAACCAACACTATCAGCAGATTTTACACTTGTGAAAATAACTCAAAATAGTCCAAATAGTTTAAAAGTCTCTTTTCTTTCTGAAACTTTGTCATGTTTAGATTTTAGAGCAGGGATGGAAAGCCCATGTTTGACCTGTTTTGTACATAAGTCTGTAGTGCGTTTGTATGCTAGAGAAAAAGATATAACACTTCAGCTAGCTCTCTAAAATGAGATATGAACGTACATGTAAAAGCTTTCCAAAAAAACATATATTAACAGGAAGACTGACTAGTAAATACATTATTTTTGCGAGTAAATGCAATAAGAAAAAAAATCATCTTTGTCCCTTGGAGGGCTCCGTAGAAATGTTTTACATTTATTTGTGGCTAAATCAATTCAGTAAAGAACAACAACAAAAAAACTGTATTTTATTAATATGTGGTAGCGGGTATGTGTAAATAAAATCCAATCACATCAGAAAAAAAAAAGTGTATATCAAAAATCTCAAATTTTCCTATTAAACGAAGTTTCCATGTGGATGAAAGATTTAGCTAATTTTTATTAGTGTGGAAAGAAGGCTTAATTGTTTGCTCAACAACACAAAGCGTAAAAATTCTCAACTGAGTCATATATTCATTAAAAGCAAACATTTTCATTAAGCTGCAACATGATTTTGTCATTTTCTGTCCTCAAATATGTTAATTTAATCACATTAAAGATGAAGTGGGTTTTGTTTTTTTAAATACCTGAACAAATGTTTTGTTTCTAGATACACTGTTCCCACAAAATGTCAACTTCCAAACTTGAGATTCGGACTTCTAGATTTTTTTCAAATTTATAAAACTCTCTCGATATTTGAGGAAAAATATATTTACCTCAAATTATGAAATAACGCACTGCTAAAGTTGGCTTTCGAAGTAAAGGGTTCTTTCACAACTTTTTGGGGACATCTGGGCTAGATCAGCTCCTTTTTAAAATCTATAAAATATAGAATGATCAAAATTGGACCGAAACAGAGTTTGTGATGTGTGACATGTTAATTTGTTTGTAAAAAGAAGGAAAAAAATGGTCTGAATGAGTTCACACCACAGGTTTAATTTAAATCCTCGATTTAACATAATCTAAAGGCTAATGTGGGTGAAATGAGGCAAGCTTTCTAACAACACAGCCAGACAGAGATTTAAAGAGGAGCAGCAAAAGCAAATGAGGTGGATTAGCAGTGCTTGCCAACAACTGATGGTGTCATCCAGGACATGTTGCCGTAGAATATAGTCTCTCCTGATCAGAAATTGAGCTATAAAAATCTCTCAGGGAGAGGTGGAACAAAAACTAGACAGGAGCTCCATCTGGATCTCAGCTCTAAAGACATCTGATAAATAGAGGTGAGCGACGTTAAGTACCTTGTAAAGCCTTGAAGCCTTGCAGTGGGACTCTCGACGAGCCAGTAACAAACTGCAGGAGCCGGGCCCTCCTCTCCTCGTCAAACGACTCAACAGCTTTCCAAAACCACTTGACGATGTTGCTGTCTAGGGTGCAGTGCTTCAGACGGGTGTTGGACTTCCAGTCGGCGATGTCAATCTTTCCCAGGCCGCACACAATCAGCTGAAAGCGGACACATTTTAGTCACCGTGAAACGGGGCGGCATAAGCCCAAGGCCACATAAAGATGACAAAAAATGAATGAGATGTGCGGCTGCTTTTTTGGGGGGGATCGTTTCGAACTCTGGTGTACCTCCAACTCCTTCTCGTCGAAGGCTTTGAGCAGGTGCTGGGGGATGACCTCGTTGAAGCCTTTCTGGAGGGCCAGAAACTGAGCCTCGATGCCATGAAGGAAACGCCAGTTCACATACAGCCTGCAGCGAGGGAGGGAAACCAGCGGACGCTTAGATGGTCACACAGCGCTTTTACTCAGCGACACGGGAAATTAAAAGATGCTTGTGTGGCTGATGTCTCAAGAGTC
Organism: Valencia hispanica; assembly: GCA_963556495.2. Lineage (NCBI taxonomy): Eukaryota > Metazoa > Chordata > Actinopteri > Cyprinodontiformes > Valenciidae > Valencia > Valencia hispanica. Next base: position 17,542,415 of record OY747703.1, read on the forward strand.
GGCGTGTGTTTACATCCAGTCCTGTACCTGACATACTCCTTCTTGGTGTCCTCAGTCACCGGGAGGCTCTTCCCGTTGGGCTTCAGCTCGTGCGGGATGATTTCTCCGTAAGCGTTGTGCTCCACGCAGAAGGTGTGGTCCAGGACACCTGTGATGTCGTTGTCCCTGAGCAGAAGGATTAGAAACTTGTTTGGTACCTCAGCTAAACTCGGTTTAAACAACATTCACTGATCCACCTCTCCATCTCTATGACGACGAACCTGTTCTTTCCTGTCCTGTAAACACCGTCGTCCCGGTGTTCGTCTGCAGGATGCATTAAGCAGTACCTAGTCGCATTTCTTATTAAAATATCTTAATACTTTGGTTGATCAAAACCTTTAAAGACCGAAACTAAACCCATGTTTAATAGGTAATAAAAATTGGGTTAATTCTAGAGAAGAAAAAAAAAAACACCATTAGACTAGACTATTGCTACTGGTTTTAATGTTTTATTGCCATCAAGTTTGTTTTAAAATTTCCAGTTTGAGCTAAGGTGCTGTATGTTTTAGACTGATTGGGGATATTAAACGGATTTGCTCATCATATTTACTCACTCATTTCTGAGCATAAAGATGCTAATTGTACCGTTATAGTCCTGTCCGGTCCGACCTGGACTAGATGCCGGATCATGATGCCAGGAGGGGAGGGACATTTAACTTGGCTGCATCTAACTGGGGTTTAACGGACCTTTTCAGTCTATAGTGTTAAAAATATGTATTAAGTGAACTGGAGCCATTTAATAAACTTAGTTTGACTTTTTTTAAAACAATTGGTTTTTATGTAGAGAATGAGAGGACAGAAAGGGCGTTATTAAAGCTTCAAAAGTCAACACAACATAAATGAGTAAAACTTTTAGCTTCTCTTATGTTAAAATTGTTATTGTTTATACATGTTGAGCCCAGAGTTTAGCTTAATCCTGCCCAAGAAGTTTAAAGCTATTTTTGAGATGATGGCAAAGGACTTCATTGGGAAAGTTGGTTTTGCTTTTAGTATCTTTGTAAATTTCATTAAATTCTGCCTTTTAACAATTTCTTTTTACGTTCTTGCACATTAAACAGGCCTCCCTTCTGATTCCTACTGCATATGGAACCTGCTATGGAACAAGAGGCATGAATGAACCTTAAATTAAATATGAAAGGAGAAATGTTTGGGGAAAACAATATTTATATTATGCGGCTTTGAAGACAACTGATGTTCATAAACTCCAGATAATACATTATTTTTATTGGAGTCTTTTTTTATCGACACGTCTACTTTCAAGTAAGCAACTTTAATAATAATAATAAGATATTATATTGATTGTTGTTGTTGTACTTAGTTACAGCAAGCCAGGTTAATTACATACTTTGAGTCGTTCCAGACAGTGACTTGTGAGGTTCGGGTAAATTCGGCTCAAATTGGGCCAAAAATCGCACCGTGTACGGCCAGCTTTAGCAGCTGTATTTATGACTGTTTGTTTTAATGAAAATGATCTTTTCAGACAGTGAGATCACCAGCATAATAGAAGCTAGCAGGATAAATAACAGCAATACATCAATACATACATAAAAAGTATTTACCATTTGTCAAAACGTTTTTCAGCTTCTGCATGTCTGAGTTGAGATGTTTTTCACACTCAACACCAGTGGGCGCTGCAGTTAATACAGTTGATTTGAATTTTTCCTTTTTTGGGTGAAAGTTCACCATTTGTGTCTTTTTTTAAGCTCCAATGCATTTTTATTTAACAGGAATGTTAGAGAACATTGATATGGATAAAGAGTTAAAATAAAACGGAACAACTCATTCATATCATGCAAATCTTTAAAAGTAGCGTCTGATCCTGGCATCAAATGTTACAGTAGAAAGTGAACACACTACTTTGTCTCCCTACTTTATAATGACTTTTCTAATTTACATTTCTTCTACGTCTCTTCATGAAAGCTGAGTAAACAGCCTTGAAAACAATATTTAAAAAGCTTCATACATCCAAAAGTCTAGCACTTATGGTAGACTTCTGATTGGTAAGGAAACGGGTCGCTTCTTACAGGATCCAAACAAGGCTGTTGTGGAGGTCGGGGTCGACGGACTCCATGTCGTCCAGCGTTATCGGTTTCCCAAGCAGCTGCTTGTAAAACGGCAACGTGAAGCCTCCGTCAATGTAGTGGCCATGGAACACCGCCATGCCCATAATACGACCCACAAAATGGAAATAAGACAGGTGTTCCTGTAGGTCAGACAGAGGATTACACCATCCTTCGTTAGCATATAGAAATTACAGTTTTCTATTTTCAAATTGTTAATAAGCCAAGACATGAGGATGTTTCTCACTGGGTTGACAGCAGAGTCTGGGTTAATCTGTAGAGTGTAGATGTCGTCTCTGGAGTATTGGAACAAGCCGTAATATGGGTTCAACATCTCGTGTGACAGCAGGTATAACCACTCCCTGGAACACAGCTGGAGTCAGCTTGATATTATCCAAGTCAAATCCATTAAACATAAACATCCGTAGAGCCACCAACTTACCTAGCTACTCCTCCATAGTCTAGTCCCTCTTCTCCTCTGAATTTTATCATCAGTCTTTTCCAAAGATCCTTCGGACGCATCTTCATCACTTGCCGATACGACTCCTGCGATCCAGCACAGACAGCAGAATTATTACCATGGTGAGAGTCACAAACCATACAAACAACAAAGGTGGCACGTCTGGGTTGCTATGGGGGGGATTACAAGACTTGGGCCAACGTCTTAAAGACCCCAAACAGTAAGGGATGTCTGGAATGAAGTTGGCAAAAAAAAAGAAGTCATGATCAGCTGTAAACTGGAATAAAAACATTATTTAAAGCTTTCAGAAATAAAAGACAATACAACAGATCGTAAACCCAGATGATCTAATAAACTTTCAAGGTTCCTACATGTTTTCTGTGTCAGGATTTCATACTTTGACTACAATTCTGTTTGCATGAAACAAGACGCTTGGCTCACAGCGTAGAAACATGAAATATCAATATATAAACCTTAGAGGACAGAGTTCACAGTTGCAAAGTTTCCAGCTCTTTTTAAGCCATTTTTAAGAAAAATAAAAATATGGATGGACAGACGGATGGATGAATGGATGGATGGATTGATAAACAGATGGATGAACGGATGGATGAATGGATGGATGAATGGATAAACGGATGGATGGATAAATAGATGGATGGATGAACAAACTTTCAGAAAGAGAACAAAGCGTAGAACAACAAATATTTTAAATTTGTCTTATTTTTAAACATATTTATCTAAACCTGAAAAATACTTCTCCAAACCGTGTAAGCACCCTGATTAATATCAAACCACATCATCAGTCAGGAGCAATAATAGTGTTTATGACCACTACTTAATGATGGCATTTCATACAGTCACGAGGCCTGCAGTGTCTGCTTGGGGAAACTGGCCCCACTGGTTCATCCCTGAAAATATCAGGAGAATCTGCAGAGCCGGTCTGAGAACTTTTTCCTTCCTCGTTCGTCACATCAAAGCAAGAGGAAGTCAATTAGTTTTCACTGCTCAGCTTGTAGTTAAGGACTTCTGCTTGGCCATGAATACTCGCCACTGCTGTCTTCACTCTATTTCTATGTGCTTATTAGTGTGTTTAAAAGGCATCGTTTCGTTTTGTAATTATTTTATTTACCTCAAAGATCTCCTCCCGGCTGACCTCGATGCGGCAGTGGCCGGCCTGGGGTTGTTGCTGCGAGAGCTCCTGCCGGAGGATCTTCAGCTTCTGCACCAGGTCTCTCTTGTATTTGGGCACCGTCAGACACTCTGCCTCCTCAGGCAGCTGAGCGGGGGACAGAGCCTGTGGAGGACCGCCAGGACCACCCTGGTCCTTCAACTGTGGCGGATGGCTGGAGGAGAAGATGAAGCCAAGGAGGAAAGATAAGATTACATTATTTTCACTATGATTCATACCGGAAACAGCAGTAAAAAAAAAATAAGCTACTTCTTCCACTTGTGATAAAGGTAACCGTGTAACTAGGAAGACCACTTTTTTTCCCCCTGTTTATTGCTCTAAATCCGGTGGATGTAATAGATTTGTGTAAAGATGAAGAGAGCAGGGATGTGTTGTACAGGGAATTCCCAGACCTCTTCCCCTCATCTTGCGCTTCAACCACAGGCCGGTGGAGTTTTGTCAAAAATTCCCACTCTACCCTCAAACTCATCGCTGGTGTTAAAACAACAGACCTCGAAGCCTTGCAGTAAATCTGATCCCAAGCCAGTTTAGCAGGCGAGGTTTCCTACCAGACATTCGGTAAATATACCCACCAGGAAAGACACAGAAAAAGGGAAATAAAGCAAATAAGCAGAAATACACAAGCTCACTCACAGTGGCCTGGCACTCCCCACGAGCTCTACTTATAGGCTCTGTTTTTACAGCTCATCAGCACCCCGCATTTTTCTACATGTCGAAATTCAGCAACTGTTTCTCTTTTTTTAATCCCCCTTTAAATCATTCTCCCAGCTGTTTCTGTCTCAACTCCACATCAGATACTTCCCGTCTACTAAAAGCTCTAAAAGCTTTCGGTCGGTCGCAGCTGAATCCATGAAGGCAAACTTCTTGCAAAGCCATAAGAGCTCTCATTGCTTTGATTTGCTTCACAAAACCATTTAAGATTCTTTAATTGGTTGGCGCTCCATCAGTTCGAAACGACAGAGATGCTAACTTTTTTTTTTAAGTGTTAAAGCATCGTTTTCCAACTCTGGTTCTCAAGTCACACCGACCTGGATGTTTTAGATGTTTTCCTGCTTCAACACACCTGCCTCAGATGACTGCAATTTAGCAAAAGCCTGTTAATTAGCCATCAATTGAAATCAGGTGTGTTGAAGCAGGGTAAACTTCTAAAACATGCACGGGAGTGTGCCTTGAGGTCTAGGGTAGAAAAACACTGTGTTAAGGTTACAAGCGCTGCTGAAAAATTAAAACAGCATCTATTAAGCTGCTCAGCAGAGGGAAGCATGGACCTCCCTAAGAATTAAAATTGGACTTTGCTTCACAATCCTCCCAAGGCTGCGGTTACACCTTTGCACCTATTTCTACCAAACGTTTTCCCTCCTCTCAACTTTCCATTCACATGCTTTGCTACAGCACTCTGAACATCCAGCCTATTTTGTAATGGCCTTCTATGGCATTGTGGAGGGTATCGGTGAATGTCTGCTGGAAAACTGTCAAGTCAGCATTTCTACATTAGCTGGAAGCCACAACCATCAAACGGAAAGAAACACATGAAAGAAATCACTCCATGTGTAATACATCTACAGTAACAGGAGTTTCCCTTTTTGAATTGAATTCCTGAAATAAATGAATGTTTCATTGTTATTTATGACAATATGAACGTAAACAGCGACTAAACATGAGGGTTCAGAAGCATGTACAGAGCTTTACAACTCTGCTCTCTCCAGTAGGAAAACCAATATATTACGGTCTTCTTAGACGGACATTTTGAAATACAAAACCTCTCTCCAAAGTGTTGTGTTTTAAAGACGATAAACATTTAATAATAATAAAGTTGTAAACACATAAACTGTGAAACTGTCAGAAATAATTGACCTGGAAAGGAGGACTGTGGATTAGAGGTTAAAATGGCCAATTTTATATGGAGCCATGTCAGTAACTTATGCAATTTGTCACATTACAAGGAGATTCTCTTTAAATCATTAAGGGCACAGTGGGAATTAAACATCTACTTTATTCTGTGGTAAGTTTGTTCTTTTGCTAACAATGTTTGATTTTGAAAAAAGGTAAACAAAATTTTTCCTCAGCTATTATAGCCAGAGTTGGAGCTAAAGAAGCAACCTGAGTGCAGCCATGCTGTTTACCACCGACAGCATGATTGATGGATTCAGATTAGTATGTAAAACTTACATTACCTGCCAGAACAAACACTGATGCTGCAAAAGGCTCAAAAAATCTGAGTGAAGGGACTGTTATTAAATATAAACTGTGGGTCGTTATTTTGAAAGAACAAAATTGTCTTTTCTTTACTGATTAGATGCTAACTAGTTAAGTAGGTTATGCTGTTTCTAGTATTTATTGTCTTTTTCTTTAAACTCGTCCGGGAGTAGATGGGCTTTTTTTTGTATATTTCATAAACATATGTTAAACAATAAGCGCTGCACGGCAGCACAGTTGGTAGCACTGTTGTTGGCCTATTCTCCTTGTCTGGAAGACTTCTTATTGCTTTCTGTTCCTTTTGCAGCCCTTGCTTGAAACAAGCTGCAGAATAACTAGTTAATTTCACTAAGCGCTTCTTTCAGATTGCTTGTCATTTAAATTGAATTTTTATTATTACTGTTACTTTTTTCTTGTGTGTTGTGTTGAACTGTGTAATTTTGGTAACGAGGTGCTTGATAGGCAGCTTGCTGCTGCCTATCTTGGCCAGGTCTCCCTTGAAAAAGAGGTGTTTAATCTCAATGGGACTGGGGGATTAGTCCAGAATTATGACAGAGCTAACACATATCTAACAAAACACTGTAGGAACAGCACTACAGGAGCTTCATGAATCACTTTATCTCAATGTGTAAAGCTTGGCCATTGTAGTTGTTCCTGTTCTCTGTAGCGTTTCCAGAATATTTTAAGACTTTTGTTTCTTGTTTTAGTGTTTGTCACGTTTTAATCATTCTACTACTTCTTTCAGATTTATCAAACAACAATCCTCCTCGTCATCAATCCGAGCCCAGCGATCAAACGGGTTTCAAACAGAACATCAGCTGCTCTGACGGGAGTGAAAAAGAGAAAAGCATGCTGAAGAACTATGAAGCATTATCCAGTTTTGGGTTTATGAAACACTAAGGCTTCATATTCTTATTTTTTTCCCTTGTTAAGAGAGAATAAGATACAATCTAGACAAAGGTGAGCTTTCTGGTTCTGGCCTGTTGTAGCCCACACTGTGGTGTCTGTGGTGAAACGCCTGGGTGGGCCACAGAAAAACATTCTTTTCTTCAGCAGGACAGCAGCCCCCATCTTTCCTTTGAGAAGACGCTGAGCCAGCAGAGGACCTCTTTAAAAAAAAAAAGGCTACTGTCCTCGGCTGGGAGGGAAGAATCAAAGCTGGGGTCGGCCAGACAAAGGCAGTGAACCAAGAGCTCTGGTTTGATATATGATGGAGGAGAGGCCCTGAGCACATAGTCCTCCACCATTGCAAACACTTGTGTGCTTTGGGTCTCTAGCTTAGTAAGTTTAAAAGAAGCCTATGTATCTATTTGGGCTCCCCAGGCTATATGGCAGCAGTGTTTTCACTAGTGTATCCCCTGTATAATCAAGTCCACTGCTATTTATTTCTTTGGCAGGCGCTGGGGCTCCTTGGATGCTGAAGAAAGGGTAAGACTACAGCCGAGCAGTCTTGAAAACCACTTTAGCAAGATGGACGGCAAGAAAAGATGCCCTGAAACAAAGTAGAAGGATTTCATGTTGGCTAAAAGGTCCAGGAACCATATAATACATCATTTTAATGCATAGTTTCTTTTCAGGGAATAGTGCTCAAGTTCATCCTGTTCAGTTTCCAAACATGACGGTAAATACTGACTCAAAAAGCCAAGTCATACTGCAAAAGCTATTTGAAAGAAATGAGACAACTAAACTGTTTTGAATAAAAACCGGGAGACAGGTTTCAGTAACTACTGTATCAGACAAACAAAAAAGGAAATAAGAGGGTGCAAATAAAGAAATGAAGGTGTGAACATTCACCTGAACTGGATGGCCTAAAGCTGAACCTGCCGAGTCGTCATATGCCTCGATCCTCTTAATTTACCTGCAGTGCGTCTTTTACAAAGTCTGCATGCAAACGAGGGCTCTTCTGCACGTCGTAGGGTGAGGACGAGCACCGTTCCTTTCACACATCAGTCGTAAAGTTCCATGACGGTTGACTAACTATAGTGGGGTTAAAGCCACAGCAGCTGCACTATGCAGTCGAGAGAGGTTACAGGATCCTTTAGGAGAACCCTCAGACTCACCCTTCTGTCATTTCCTACAGTACAGGAGAAACTATGCAGGAAATGCCAAAAACATGCCAATGAAAGATTGACCTCCAACATTCCTTCAAAAACAACAAATCACTTCTTGTGGCCTCAGAAATGAAACCAACAAAAACTGCAGGAAAGGAGAAGCAGACAGAGTGAATAAAACAGGTCTGCTGTTTGGACTCAATGAAACAATAAAGGTTTGCATATCAAATTCTAGATAATTATAGATTTTTGCTGTAGGTCAACAGAAATTTTCAGGAAACTAAACTTTATGCAACAAAGAAAAAAAGAAGAAAATGTGCAAGTCACGCAGAGTCTAGCGTGCTACAACTTCACATATACAGCACCTTGGACAACTTGCTGTTGTGTTTTTGGGACTTTATGTAAAAAGCATAACTGTGAAGCAAATTTTTAAGATAGTTTTTGAATTTTGTGTGGCGTGCATTTATACTCAGCCTCCCTGATTCAACACTTTGTGAAACCACCTCATCTCTCCCAGCTTTTCCCACCTAGAGACTGAAACCTTTGCCCATTGTTTTGTGGAAAATAATAGTCAGAGAATCAGACACAACTCGACTTTGACTGGAACACTCTAAAACATGACTATGCGTTGATCAAAGCTATTCTATTATAGCTCTGGCTTTATATGATTAGGATCGGCCAATATACTTTTGTCTCACCTCACCTTCTTCACGTATTTGCTTTGTCCCTTACATGGCTAGAGGTCAAATGTAAAGATAACTTCTTCTGTCCACTCTGCCATAGAGGTAGCTCTGCAGTTTTTACCCTATTATATCCATTTTTGGATAAATTAGGGTTTGATTCATCCTTCAATTGTCAGGTAAGACGATTGAGGTTTTGCTTAAAGATTTGAAGCTTAGGTCAAAATGACCTGTACGAACAGTCATGGACACCCTACGAACGACTTTTGGACCATTTCCTTCGGCTTCCGTTCGTTAATTATTTAGTGTTAGAGACTATTCCAGATATTCCTACGGTGGCCGTTGATATGGTTTTGCCGCAAGAACATGTTGGAAGGGCCGCCATTATCCAAACAAAACTGAACAAAAGTAATAGGATCTTCCAACCAACAACTTGAAATTGCTGTGAGTTCTTCATAGGAGTGCCGTACGGCCAACTTACGACAACAGGAAGGTTCCAAGGGACCTTTACGAGGAACAGAAGAGCTTTACGGCCAGCATACGGCAGAAAATCACCTAATTTCCTCAAGAATGCCTCAAGTTGCTCTTGTGAATTGAACGGAAGTGGTATCAAACTTCCTAAAAAGGCCTGCACGAATGTCTGCAGATTCTGTACGAACCAATCGTTCTTAAGAACCTTTGCGACTGCACCTAAAGATATTCTCAGTTTCAGAGTGAAGGGGACTCAATTTATACATTACTGTAATGTGACAAAATGTGAGAAAATTAAAGGTGTACATCAGCAGAGCACTATAAACGTTGAATCCCTTCGTCTGCTTTACACATTTACACCTCATTTCCTGGTATTTTCAGTCACAAGTCTTAGACATGCATGGATTTGTTTAGTCAACCCAACAGTTGGTATTTGTATTAATTCTCCACAGTTTAAATATGCTACACACACTTACATATTGTACCAAACATACTCAACACTTCTTAAAACATCAGTGCAAATATTGATGTACATGTCATGAAGATTTACAGTTCGGTTGGGAAAACACCAACCCACCGATGCCCATCTAAAAATACCCTCTCCAAACACTGATGTAATCTTTCAGGCAGACTTTTTCTGCCGGTGTAAAAGAAGGAAGCAGAGTATGTGAGAGACAGTGTGGTAGACCACAGTCATGTAGATTTGTCTGACTGACAATTTAAGGCCTTCACCATCCCAGGTAAAAGGCAACGGTGGTTTCTAAGTCGTATTCAGATCTAGAGTGGCGGAGAACCGAGGCGGAAAACTTGCAAAATGTCGCCTCGGGTTAAAAATGCACAATCTGTTCATCTTGCAGACAAAACACAAGCTTTCTGTGTGGAAGGGCTTACAAAAAAAGAAAAGACAAGGCAAACAGCAAAATCAAAGCGGTGCAAAAATTTATGGCATTTCAGCAATGGAGGGATATTTGATAGCTACAACTTGTGCGCAGTTTTTGCCAAAGTGCAATAAAAAATATTACACCAGAGAATGTTTTCTAATGCTATTTTCTCAACTGCCATTTAAGGAACCTAGATAAGATAAAAGGTAGTCAGAGAATCAGACACAAACCCAAGTGAGCTGCTGCCAACAAGCCAGTGAATGATGCAGATTGAAATCATCATCAAATTAAAATAAGTGTTATTTATTTTTTAGGTTGAAATAAATATCACATATCCTCACAGGAAACTAATCTTTCTGAACAAAAGCTTGCTTATATAATTGGGTGATATTTAACTGTTAACAGAAAAAAGCAAGGGTGTATTTTGGATATTTAAATAAAAAAATGGTTTCTTTTTTTGTCCCGGTTTAACCCAAATATCCCATAGTCCTTTTGAAAAATATAGTTACATGTAAATATTTTGGGATTTGTTTCCTTTTCAAACTGCCTTAGTGGGGGTGATATTGTAATAAAACCCTGCTAAAATTCTAGGATAGTTTCCCAAGACTATTTATTAAATTGTGCATGAGAAAAAAAAAAAAAAAGGAAACCAAGAAGGAGCTTTAAAAAAAAATACTCAAAAATAGCATTTGAGGCAGTTATCACAACCTTTAAACGCCTTTTGTGTTTATTGTGGTAACTGCGCTTAATGCCTTGGCCCATGTCACTTCATTTGTAACTAATTCAACTGCATGGTGGTCAAAAAGTCCAAGTGTAGTGCATTTTTAAAGAGGGGAAAAAAGGGGGAAACATTGAATGTTTGGTAGACTTTGATCATATATCCATCCTGTGGAAACCAACTACCATTAAATCTTTAATCAGTCGATCAAAACCTCTAAAAAGGTGAAGTTGGAAATACTTTGACTAAAAGCTCTGTAGTAACCAATAATGTTGCAACAGCCAATAACTAATACTTGCTGATAATGTAATAAAGGTATTTTTAAACGGAAGAATCTTTACCGATAAAAGTGTAAAAAAAAATGTAGGTCACATGACCATTGTTCTCTTCCTGGAATGGGAACACATTTCAGTATATAATCAAACTACAAGATGCATTTCACAGTATTATATAAACATTTATCCAAGCATCTAAGTGTAAGTTTACATATCTAAGCTAATGAGCAATATTCTAAAACAAAGATTCAGTACACACTAATTATCGTGAAGTTGGGTCTTAATGATAAGTATAAAGTAAGTACCGCATAGATTGCCTTCTTGAAAGACGGATAACAAGTATGCCATCCATTAGGCCTGTGTTTGGCAAGGAAACTGCACAAAACCTGCAAACAAAAATGACTAATTTCAGGAAATGAACGTCAGAGCAGCAAAAATCAGGAAGAAAGGGCTCTGGTCAGATGCGACCACAACTGAACTGTCTGGTTAACATGAAAAATGCTACATGTGGAGAAAAACTAACATCACTCTGAACACAATATCTCTGACTTGAAATGGTGGCAGCACGATGCTGTGGGAATGGTTTTGTTTCAAGCAAAGACAGATGGGTTGGTCACATTACAACTGTCCGTATTACTATTTCCATCTTTCCATGTTAGATCATGCCACATTATTTCAATAATTATTTTGTTTTGTGTATAGCGCTTTGTGACAGATCTTTCCCCTTTGCATGTACTCATTTGCCTTAGCAATATTGCTCAATAAAAACTTGTGGATGTTTACCGTCCGACAGGACTTCTCACCTTTCCTGCAAAGCAGACAATGAACAGGGTTTCATCTTTGAATATTCATGTTTAATGCTGCCGTTTTTCAATGATGAGCCCTGTCCTTCATTCAAGTGTAACTGCTGAATGCTTCCAACCCCACATTTTTCAAAAGTGAATTATAGAGAGGATGGTGAAGATGAACTGGAAGCTGCGATATGATGGGGATTGAAGCAAAACGTCTCTGTTCTGCTTCAATATAGATAAAAAATTAAAATAAATAAAGAAAAACGAATAATGAAAGAATGTCTTGGTTCTGCTTAAACATGTATTAAAAAAATATTTAAAAAGAAAGTAAATGAATGAAAAGACATCTCTATTCAAAAAACACATTTTAACTTTGCGTGAACACTCATTCATTAAATTAGAATCAGATTTTTTTGCCAGATGAAAAGTACCTTTTGAAAATAACTTTCAGGCAGATAAACATTTCATTAAGCTCACATTTCTGTATTATAAATGTTTTTTTCATTGGTCTGAGGTAATATTCTAATCTTAAATGTCATGTTTTAATCGGCTTTGAATAATTTAAAATATTATTAAAATGTACAGAAATAAACTACCAATGTGGATTTCATACCATGGAAATATTGAAATTTCTATGTACTGTAGGCGTTTAGGATCATATGAATTAAAAAATACGTTAAAGGTCCTATATCATGCTATTTTACAGCTTTTAATGTCTGGGATAGGCATATATATAATAAAATGTTACCGTTAGCAATATATGCTATACATTTGTCCTATAATATAACTTATATGCTAAAGCTTTTTTTCGACCCGGAAGTAAGACGTGCGGTTTAACTAAAATCCCGCCTCCCCCCCTGTGAGTTTCACCCATTTCATCACGTAGCCTTGAGCCCCGGCCTCGCAGCCAAATGCGCAGTTTTGCTGAGCCATTTTAGAAAGTAAAATACTATAAAAACGGTGGTGCTTCGTGTCTTGCTTCGGACTCTCGCAGCTCACACCTGCGTAAAAGAGGGCCTGTGTGTTTAATCTGCAGGGGCGGCGCGAACATGTCGGGCACTTCCTGGTTTGATACAGGTATGTAAAACACGTCACTATGTCATGAGTCAGTCGTTTTTCAGGAGAGTGCGGTGCAGCTGCTCAGAGTGGAGGATCAGGAGGATTACTGAGAAATGTGTGAATTACAAGATGGTTGAAAGCTCCAAAAAGTTGATTTTGCATGATATAGGACCTTTAAGCCCCGCCCAGCTGAAATATATTCCTAGACTCATGCAGGTTTTAGAGAAGTGGTTTATGCCAGGACACTTTGTGCACATAATGGAGATCAAGATGCATCTTCCTGAAAAATGTAGACTTTGATTTATTTGTCTTATTCTATGTGACAAAAACATCCAGTCGTCAATGAAAATCCATTGTGAAGACAAGAAAAAACATGTATTTGTAACACGACTTCTGTCATCCAGCCCAGGCTTTTTTCTAAAGGATTATAATAGTTCTATTTTAAGCTACTGTGCCAATTTTTTTATTCTCATTTATAATTTTAATCAGAGTAGTTCCCCTCTCACCAAAACCTTTTAATAATAAAACGTTGGCATTTGATAATTGTTGAGATGAAATAACTCTTTACAGATGAACACATGCATAACAAGCCAATATTAGCTAGGCAATTAGTCAGGCTATACTGTATAGAAAGCTTGTAGCCGGCTCCAAACGGACATGTGCCTTGTCTTACCAAATGTAACTTTAACACAAGGTTAAGTTAATAAGATTGATGAGTGGCACTCCTTTAGGGCCCACACAACAAGTGTCCATGTTTTTAAGACTAAAAAGTATATGTATTTTATTATACATGTATTTGTCGTTTATCATTGTGGTTTCTCAGTTCAGTTTTTTTTCTCTCACTCTTTCTGCAGGTGTAGAAGCAGACTTCTATTGTGTTCTTTTTATCCTTCTTCTTTTCTAATCTTAACTCCTTCTTTCCTTTTTAAGATTTGCCCCATGTCTCTTCATTTCATTTTCCCGTCCCAAGTCAAATTTATTTGTGTAGCAGATTTCAGCAACAGGGCAGTTTAAAGTGCTTTATATGACAAAAACATAACACAATGAGCAAACAAAAAAAATGACATTACAGGGACAAAATAAAGAGAAGTAATGAAAAACTGCAATTCAGACTAGAATTAACGATGTTCCAGTGATTATTGATCAAAGGCAGCTCTAAATAGATTAGTTTTTAGCCTAATTTAAAGAAACTCAGTGTTTCAGCAGTTTTGGAGTTTTCTGGAAGTTTGCATAGCAAAACTAAATGCTGCTTCTCCATCCATGTTTGGTTCTGATTCTAGGGATGCAGAGTAGGATTTAACCAGAAGACATGAGTGGTCTGGAAGGTTGATATGACAACAGATTTTTGATGTATTTTAATGCTAAACCAATTGGTGAGAAGTCTAGAAGTCTTGGTGTCCATAGCATTTGAAATAAACCGAAAGCAACTTCTAATTTAGGTTTTTATATATATATTTATGTCAAGTGCATCATTTTAGTAAAAGCTGTAATGTTCTACATGTGAAAGTAAATCTGTTGGGCAACAATTCTGAGTGCCACATTACTGGGCAGGACACAAAAAAAGAAAAAAAGAAAAGAAAAAAAGACTACAACTACCACAGAGACGGTGTGAGAGAAACTTTGTGCAGCTTTAAAGCGGCAGCTTTTTAAAATTTCGATACCAGAAGCTTTTCCATGCCTAGTGTTAAGTAGTCTTTTTTTAACCAGCTCATACGTTCATAATTTTCACTTAACGTGTGAGTGCATACAATACAATATGTACAATGTGTGTAAAAAATCCATTTATACATTTTTCAATGTGGCAAATATTTCGTATACACTCCCAGCTAAAGCAATAAAAAAATAAGCAAAACAAAAGACTGTATATCAATACAAAATGATTGTTTTTATGCAAAATATGTTTTTTTTAAAACACAGTAAAAAGCCACATTATTACTCAAAGTTCATTAGTGTTTACCTTTCTAAACCATCATCTGGACTGAATCTATTCTCAACCAATAACGAGTCAGACAAGCGACTAATAGCGGGCAGCAAAGCTGAGCTTGAGCTCACAGCTAGAGTCTGTTCAGACACATATGGATGCTATTTGACCAAATGACCAGATGTTGATTTCCCAAACATGTTTATCCTGCCAGACACTGTTGTTGCACAAAGTTCCAAGAGAGATTCTGCACCAAAAGAGCAAAACTGGAAAATCCTCTGAGTCACAAAAGGCACAAGGGCCTCCCAGAGAGCCAGAACATTTCCTCTATATGGTTCATCATAGACATGTAATGAAAAGATCCTTTTTAAGATGATTTCCATGGTTTCTACAAGAAGCACCAAGAACTCAAATGCCCCTTTTCCACTCCCGTCGGCTCGACCAGAGTCGAACAGCCCCTTAGGTTCAGTCCGAAGCGGGCCAAGGCAACCCAACACACCCACCTATGGATTGATTGGTCCGGCAAAGTGATGTCACTCTCACTCCTACCTACGTAGTGGTAGCCACTGATTCGCCTGGCGTTCTGAGTCTGAAGTGATGTCTCAGAACGGCTTCCAGCAGAGTTAAAAACATTGCTGGGTGAAACTAAAAAATCAAAGTGTGAATATCGGTCCGTGAAGGACCACAACGGCCAGAGTGGGACAGAAATAGACGGCATTTATGGTGAAAGGCCAGCGGGCAACGGGACAGTAAGTGGGCTAGATACCGGCTAGAGCATCGGCATCTGTAATGTCGGAAAACGGTGAGTGATGACTGATTTTCACTGGAACTTTGCTACGATGAGCCCGCCCATGTCCTCGCCCACTGCCGCGTTCCTGAGACGGCCCAGGCCGAGCCGACCAAAGTGATAAAAGGGGCAAATGTGAGCAAGATGCTGTTGTGCCGGTGAGCATCGCACAATCATGTCCAACAAGGTCAGTCTGGATTCTCACTAAAGACATTAACTGAGAGTCCTCTATATAAACAAAGACTGCTAGTTAACTATTAAACAATCATTTAACCTATGTGCTGTGAGAATTGCCCATATACTTTATGAAGTGACCGTGCTGACGTCTGCACAGGTATACAGCTGATGATGTACTTTAAATAGCAAGAATTCACATTTTTCACTGTGTGTGTGTATGCATGTGTGTACGGGTTACCTGGGGTTAGTGTTTTGGCTGTCCGTGGCCACACGGGAACCATTTGAACTCGGGCTGCTGGAGAAAACAGGAGGACAGAAAGGAAAAAAAAGACAAGAAAAAACGAAAGAGGAGAGCAAGAGTAAAAGGCATGAAAAAGCAGTCGAAATGACACGAGTGAAGAATAAGGATGGGTTTCAAAAGAACAGAAAAACAGATGTGACAAAGAGGAAAATGGACGAGGACAAAATAAATGAAAACCAGAAAAAACATCCAAGGAAGATAAGAGGGGGTCCGAAGAAAACATGGGCAAGATGACATGAATAAAAAGATGGAAAGTTAATCAGCAGGGACATGAAAAAGTTGGAGGAGGAGAGAGAAAAAAAGAAAAACAAAATCAGTGCTCACATTGTTTATGATAGCTGTTCATTCCACAGGATTCCAACCAGATATCAATTGTTAAAAATGTTTTTAAATGAGATGCAATAAAACTAATCAGGTCTTTTATAGTGACAACAAAATAAGAAGTTTCCTAACGGCGAAAAGTATCAGGTGCTAACATTAATGTACTGTGAATATAAAATAGGTAAGACTCCTGAATATATACTAGACTCGGAAACACAGTAATCAAGAATCGTCAATTCAAACAGTAAGTATAAAGATCTAAAAGTAGCTTAAGGAAAAGGGATATGAGCAAAAAGCTGAAGATGAGCTGTTATTCGATGCATTGTGATGCAGCCATGAACGATTCCGACTCGATTAACAAATGTCGCAGCTTTAAAACGTGTTTATTATGACCTAATTTTGAGGCAGGGCTCTGAAGTGCATAGATGCGTCACTCCAACAGTTTATGACGAATATTGCATGGAAGGAGAAAATCACTGACAAAATCAGTGCCATTTGCGGGATGAAATTGAAATGAGATCCTCTGAAACAACAAACAAGAGGAACGATAGAGCATGTTTCGGTCTGGAGGTGTAAGTAGATCAGCTCGCCTTTCCTGCCTCCATAAAGCGGAATCCCATCTAGGTAGTGATCCTAAAGAGTTCCCCTAACTCATTAAAGGCGAAGCTAATGACAACGGTCATCCTACATTTTTTCACAAAGGATCTGCAGCCATGGAGAGTCGTTGGGAACCGGCGCTTTTGGGCTACGAAGCAAGTCTTTTTATATAACCTCCCACGAGGACAGTTGAAGCTTTCTCCCACTATCCCTCCCTGCTTTTGGCAACTACGGGCATCGTCTAATAGTTGTTACAAAGCGTTAGTCCCTCTAAAACACCACCTGTTGCTGCAGTTCTCCAACAGTGGGTTGCAGACATGTTTTATCTTCTTTAGCATCCCGCTCACTGTGCTTGGTGGAAAGATAAATATGGCTCCACGTTCAGCCAAGAGGCAAAACAAAAAGGGCCATGTCATGTTTATTTTTTACATATCTCTATATTCAGACCATTGCGTTGATCGCAAATGTTCCATTAAATCGGTGCTCGAAAACTTCTTAGCACACTCACTTGAGCACTAGGTGCAGGTTAGCAGACAGTCGTGGATCTGTGAACTGCGTTGTTCGGTTGTTGTGGTCAACAAAGTAGACGCGGCCGGTGGCAGTGTTTCTGATCTCCCACCCTGGGGGCAGTGGTCCCAGCTCCTCACAGTTTACATTGCTCAAGTCCCTGTGAGACAACATAAAACAGAAACCATACATACTGATTGAAGGCATAAAAGGCAAAAAAAAACCATACTTCATAAGATACATAAATTAGTCCTTGTTCCTAATTCTCCTCACTCTTGTTCTGCTATCCATCCCAAAAACTCTGATTTGGGATAATAACATAGATGTTGCTTTTGTGTGTGAAGTGAGGACACAGACAGGACTGAAACCCTGGTTCCTACCCCCATCACAATACCGAGTCGTTTCAGCAGCTGACTGAACCCAGATGTTGCTGCTGTGGGTTGGATGTTGTCCTCACGCTCAGTCACGGCCAGAAAACGCAGAAAAACAGTTCTGCGTGTAATGTTTAGGGAATTGGGTAACAAACTTTCAAGTGACTGTGAAACAGCGTGACTGAATGCGCTGTTAAGTTCCACATTGAACCAAAAAGGCTGATCCAACTGGCCAGGATGTCCATGATTTAGGCCAAAAAATGTGACTAAAAAGCCTGTTTGTGAAAACGAAGCCGCAAGGCGATGAGAACTTACACCTGCTCAGATCAAATCAAGGCCAGCTTCATCTTGCATGTTAGATTTGAAAGCCAGAGAATTTGACTTTGTATTTAACAGGTTTGTTTCCCAACCAAAAACAACTGTCTAGAGCTGGGTATCAGTTCAAAGTTCAAGAATCGACAGGACTTTTCCCTCCTATTCTAGCTGTAAAAAAGGGCAAACAATGTTAAGCGATTAAATCGATTTTTGGACATATGAATCGATTGAGAATTGATTTTTCTATTTATTCAACACAACACTACAACTGTCAGAACAAAAGGTTCGCTATACACGTAGTTTTTCTTTCCTATAGAAAGTACCCCTTGCTTGTTGCTGCCTTGTCTTCTTTCTGTCTGCTATCTGTCCTCTAAACCTGCCAGACAGTTGAGGTAGACGGTTGCTCTAGGCGAGCCTAGGTCTCGACCTGTCCAGGGGGTGCCATTTCCACACCACTGTGGCCACATGCTCGCGCACGATGAGAGACTGCTTAAGAGTTAATGACTAGACGCAATCGGCCCGCCCTCCTTAGGTAATCTGACCAACTGGCAGGTGATCAATTAAATCGGACTTCTGTATTACAAGTTTAGTTGAATTGGAATGAACTAGATTACATGTAGGTGGATATGTATCGGATCTTTGTCTTGTGTCTTTAGATGCAACAAAAAGGCATCAAATAGCTGATGCAACATTCAAGAGATTTACACTTACAGCTTCAGACAAATGATCAATATACAAACATGAATAAATAAAGATGGAGGAGGTACCTGGGTACTCGGGGGTCATGCCAGGTGCTGACACCGGTCTGTGTATGGAGGAAGTACACCTGGCCCTGTTGGGTTGTTCTTTGCTCTGAAACGGCAATCAATATAAATTAGATTTTTCCCCCCCCCTAAAAGCCAAGAAACTTTAACAATAAAGCAAGTTTCAAGCTGCTGATAAAAGAGTTGCTGTGTAGCCAAGGCCCTGGTGGCCAAAGGTGGAAAAAAGGCACGTTTGTGTATTTTGGAGAGGAGGAAGTCTGTTTTTGAACCTTTGGGACACTGTTGACTAACAGTTTTGTTAAGGTGTGTTCCTGCCAGCGTTATCAACTGGTTTCTCTCCAGTCCTGAAAGAGCCAATCCTAGGAGACGTGGGGTAAAATAAACTATGAGGGAAGCTTATCAGAACCTCCCAATACTGTTTTTCTTCCAAAAAGTTACAAGATCAACTCTTGGCGTATTCACTTGAGAAATATAATGGCTTAATTTTTGTTCTTTTATAATCAGTCTCAAGGGCAGCAAGCCACATGTGGCCGAATTTATAATTTAGGCAGCCCTGAGATCTTTTTTTGTGATATAGATCCAATATAAGTGGGCTGCAAACTACAATGCATCTAGGACAAAAAAACAAAAAACAAAACTCAACCTTAATGACTGGCTCTCTGTTCAGTAACACATTTAACTTTGTGATCAACTTTTCTTTAAGAAAAGAAAATGCAGTGAGTCGGATCCTAAAAACAGCTAAAAGCACGCAACACGCCGAGCCTACAGCAACACACACGTGCAATGCTGCTTTATTCATGAACATTTGATATTTAAAAAAACGTGTAATTGCGATGACATAGCTGCAAATTAAAATGGCGATAGATTAAAAATAATACACATTTTCCTATTTTTTTCCCTCTTATTAAAATTTAATTGACATTTTATGCGAGTTTTAGCATCTCATCCACAAAAAAACCAATATATGAATAGCTTTTTCGAATATAATACCCTACCAAATATAGTACCCAAGCAGTGCTCCATGATCGCAATATTGCAGACATTTACAGTGGCTTGCAAAAGTATTCGGCCCCCTTGATTTTTTCCACATTTTGTCACATTACAGCCACAAACATGAATCAATTTTATTGGAATTCCGCGTGAAAGACCAATACAAAGTGGTGTACACGTGAGAAGTGGAACGAAAATCATACATGATTCTAAACATTTTTAACAAATAAATAACTGAAAAGTGGGGTGTGCGTAATTATTCAGCCCCCTTAGGTCTGAGTGCAGTCAGTTGCCCATAGACATTGCCTGATGAGTGCTAATCACTAAATAGAGGCACCTGTGTGTAATCTAATGTCAGTACAAATACAGCTGCCCTGTGACGGCCTCAGAGGTTGTCTAAGAGAATGCTGGGAGCAACAACACCATGAAGTCCAAAGAACACACCAGACAGGTCAGGGATAAAGTTATTGAGAAATTTAAAGCAGACTTAGGCTACAAAAAGATTTCCCAAGCCTTGAACATCCCACGGAGCACTGTTCAAGCGATCATTCAGAAATGGAAGGAGTATGGCACAACTGTAAACCTACTAAGACAAGGCCGTCCACCTAAACTCACAGGCCGAACAAGGAGAGCGCTTATCAGAAATGCAGCCAAGAGGCCCATGGTGACTCTGGACGAGCTGCAGAGATCTACAGCTCAGGTGGGGGAATCTGTCCATAGGACAACTATTAGTCGTGCACTGCACAAAGTTGGCCTTTATGGAAGAGGGGCAAGATGAACGCCATTGTTAAAAGAAAACCATAAGAAGTCCAGTTTGCCACAAGCCATGTGGGGGACACAGCAAACATGTGGAAGAAGGTGCTCTGGTCAGATGAGACCAAAATGGAACTTTTTGGCCAAAATGCAAAATGCTAGGTGTGGCGGAAATCTAACACTGCACATCACTCTGAACACACATTCCCCACTGTCAAATATGGTGGTGGCAGCATCATGCTCTGGGGGTGCTTCTCTTCAGCAGGGACAGGGAAGCTGGTCAGAGTTGATGGGAAGATGGATGGAGCCAAATACAGGGCAATCTTGGAAGAAAACCTCTTGGAGTCTGCAAAAGACTTCAGACTGGGGCGGAGGTTCACCTTCCAGCAGGACAACGACCCTAAACATAAAGCCAGGGCAACAATGGAATGGTTTAAAACAAAACATATCCATGTGTTAGAATGGCCCAGTCAAAGTCCAGATCTAAATCCAATCGAGAATCTGTGGCAAGATCTGAAAACTGCTGTTCACAAACGCTGTCCATCTAATCTGACTGAGCTGGAGCTGTTTTCCAAAAAAGAATGGGCAAGAATTTCAGTCTCTAGATGTGCAAAGCTGGTAGAGACATACCCTAAAAGACTGGCAGCTGTAATTGCAGCAAAAGGTGGTTCTACAAAGTATTGACTCAGGGGGCTGAATAATTACGCACACCCCACTTTTCACTTATTTATTTGTAAAACAAAATTTGGAATCATGTATGATTTTCGTTCCACTTTGTATTGGTCTTTCACGTGGAATTCCAATAAAATTGATTCATGTTTGTGGCTGTAATGTGACAAAATGTGGAAAAGTTCAAGGGGGCCGAATACTTTTGCAAGCCACTGTATTTTGAGATTACAACTGCAATTCAATATATTCCACACCACAATTGTTTTCTCTTCTTTCTTATAATTTTATATAAAATATCAGTTTAGATTATTAATAAACATATTGTACGCCCCTTTGACAGCCTCAGATTAAAAGAGAACATAAGAAATGTATATTACTACAATCAATTCAACTTATTTTAAAACTTACTAGGACATGGTCATGATTACTTATAAAAAGATGAATATGTTTGTGGGAATAATTTGCATAAAACATCTTAAAACTTTAGCACCAGCAAGTCACAACTCTGATGCATCTCTAGTTCTTAGCTTGACAGCTTTACTTCCATTCACAGATCATTGGAGGAAGTGGGGGAGTTTCGGCAGAAATGTTACCTTCTACATAGCTGTACTATTATTGTATACATGCTCAAAAGCTAATCCATCACCCCCCCCCCAAGCCCAGCTTCCTACTGGCCTTTCTTATTTCCTTACTAGCTCTCTCCTTTTCCCCTCATTGCTTCTTTGTTTTTTTTTTTGTTTTTGTTTTTTTGTCTCGCCACACCCAGCGAGCAGTTCAGGGAGTTCAGGAAGACTGCTCTTAAGCTGCTGGGCATCAGTGACTCACTTTGCCCAACCTCGACCAGCCTCGCTGGACACACGGGGACCTTTCAAAAGAGACACGTTCTGAATCACTGACATATAAAACACTGGTTTTAAAACTGTCTCTGAGGGTATTGTGGGCTGGACGGCGGCTGAATCCTAAAAGTAAACTTTTTCTGGGAGCAAAAAACCCCCCTTCCAATGTTGCTATATAAGTACAGTTGACTTATATAGCAACTTTGTGGTAACTTTTCTAATGTATTTGCACTGTATAAGAAAAGCAAGGCTGAACAATGGAGAGCTTCAGGTTTTTTTTTTGCAGAGAAGAGAAACATTCAAGTTTCAACAAAAAAACGTTCTTATACAGCATCTTTGAAGTGTCAATATGTGCCGTCGCACTGACTCATGACCTTGGGGAGATGTTTAATGGTATTTCAGTGTATACCTTTCTAAAAAGGCGATTTAAAAATCCAAATGAGTCATCTTGGAATGGAGTGGGTGTTTGTTAACTTTATGTAAAAGGAAGTACTTCCTTGGATTGAAATTTTTGAAGAGCTGGTGGGAAATCTGAGCTGATACCTAATCAGGTCTCGAGAGTTCACCCACAATACGGTGTGGGCTATTTTTCTTTTTAAGTTTTATTTGGAAAACATTACGATGCAAGCCATTTTAGGAAGACTCTAACCCCTAGATGCATAGGTTGGTCAAAAATAACCCTGTGAGGTTATCTTCTTGCTATAATTTAACAAATGCCATTTCATATTCCAGCTTTTCCCCAAAAATGTGGTATCAATATCATGCCATTTAAAATTTGATCTAATCTCTACTACATTTGCAATATAAAACTTTTTGCATAACTACCCCCCAAGCTTCCATAAGTGGGTCAACAATGACCTGCATTAATTTCCTGTGGAATTTCATTGGAATATTTGATTCTGATCAACTGTGACGGACCGCACTAAATATTTTGTGGACCACACAGACTAGATCACATGTGTCCCCTCTAAAGGTGATGTTAAACAGCTACATCTGATATTGCAAGTATTATCTTCCGTTTTTTACCTCATAATTGTGTTTGTCCGTACTGTGGGAAAGGGTTAGTGAAATGTGATGAAAGATTAGCACCAGCTAGCAAACTAATCTAGCTAATTTTATTGTGCTTAGGTGATTCATCACTATTGTGGGACCATCAACCATTGATTTTGTATTTTTTTATAGTTTACTGAAACCAGCTAGCTAACATTACCCTATTCATAGTGTGTCATGACTATTGTGTGAAAGAATTATTAGTTACGATCTTTCATTTACTTAAACACACGCAAACACACAGACAAAATAGATATTGATACTGTTCCATTGCTGTTGTGCTTTTTTCCAATTTTCTAAATGTTTGGAAAATTGTTTTTAAAATGTAAAAAAAAAAAAAAAAATTTAAACCTAGGAATCAATATTGTGTGGACACAACGGTAATATGAAATCTATTATAAATTATTATCTTTAGCCAAAATGTAAAAAATGGCACAAAAACACCTCTATTCTAACACGGGTAAATTTTGACCCCGTCACTCTGGTGAATATCCCTTGACAGATCTCTGATGAAAGGCTACACAAAATATAGAAAGAAAAAGAGAAAACCACATTTTTGATGTATAAAATAAATGTTTTAAGGCCATGTTTTAATACTGAGTTCATTCTTAAATCTATACTGTCCTCAGTCGTCCCACTCAGTAGTCTCCCATGAATGTATATTAATGTCATTACAAAACAAGGTTTGTTGAGGTTGATCCTCTCACATGCATCATAAGCCCACAGGAATGCTAATAAGAGAGGTAACAAGTATGCAGAAGCAAATATCCAACTTAATCTCACTGTACGGTGCAATAGTAGTAAGCCTTGTAGCTGAAAGGGAGGTAGAAGAGGATGCACTGGTAAATAAATTCACCCTGAACCATCACAATAAGACTGTACTTATGTGTGTACCGTTACATGAAGTCAGACGAAGAGCAATTTAGTCACAGGAGGTCACTGCTCTCATTTTGAGGAGAATCCATGCATGAAAATGCAATATAGTCATAAAGATGAAAAAAAAAAAAAATAGAATATGGTACTATCTAAAGCAGTGCACGCCAAGTCAGTGCATGATTAGCAGGTAATAATGACACACTGGTGTTTGAGGACCCAGCTACTTGGCTTTATTCAACAATGTGCAGAGTTTCCAGCAATAAGGCAATGCCAATGTTCACAAACTAAAGCATTAATGAAAGACTTTTGTATATTTATTCTTTTTCCTCAATACAAGTTCCACACCTGTCCTCCAACAGGGCATTTTATGGTGATAATGGGTCAATGTTGCATCAGGGGCATTATGTACTGTACCAGCTTAAATAGCCGATGACTCGTTAGGGACTAGTTCGAATCCCCGCTCCATCCAAGTACAGGCCATTTTCCACAGTTATAATTGTATAGTTGGTTATATTAGTTTGATTAGGTGCTATAATCAACCCTGAACAGAGATCAGAACTACAATTTATGAAAATAGGATGCAACATAAAATCTTTAAAAAATAATTTGAAGGTGAATAAGTTGAGAGACTTAAGTATTTTTTGTCCATCATTCTTAAAAATACTTTCTAAAGAAAGACACACAATTGAAATTGTTTATGGGCAAACAAAAAAATCAAAGCAGAAGGGGTGAAATGGCAATAATTTCAGGGTAAGAATTGGGAATAGTGTAAACTGATCCAAATCCATTTAAACCCATAAAAATACAATAGCTCACAATTAGGAATGTGTATGTACGTTAGAAAATGAACCAGTATTTCTAAATTGACTAAAATCCAAACTAGTGATCCAAACTAGTGAGAGAAGTCCGTTTCTCACCGTAGCCCTCAGGCAGATCAGGAGGCGTATGCAGATGTGTTCGACTCATGTAGTTCCGATGCCGCTGCGATCGAACCCGTCTCTCCTGGATGCGCTGTTCCCCCGGAGGTCCGCTGGCCACAGCCCCGTTGACGGGAGTCATCACTGGTGTGTTCTCATCCACCACACAGCTCAGCGGACGCCCTGATGGGCTGGAGTACTCCGACGCCGGCCTGGAAAAGAGCAGAGCGCGGGTGTGCTCAGAAGTTTGAAGGCTGTGGTCTTCGACACCACATATTCAAAAGAAGCTTCTGGTGCCGTAAACTGGATAGATACAAAGAAAAACAACTTGCCAACATGCTTTTTGAGCTAGTGAAATAGTTTTAGTTAATGCAAACAACTCTAAAAGTGGCCGTCTGATTTCTTTTCTAATGCTTAAATATACACTAATAAATCATATAAGTAACTGGGTGTACTTTTTGTTAACATTTATGGTCTGAGTGATGTCAGAGATGACAGATGGCAGGAAAACAACAACAAGCCTTCATGACCCAACAGCCTGTGCTAACATGTGTGTTACTTAAGAACAGATGCGTGATAAGCAGACACAAACACAGACAGGCCCACTTACTGATAGTTATTCTATGTGTCTGTATGTGCGTACGTACGTGTAGCAGTGTCTAACCACTGTCTGGCCAGAGCTGCTGACGCCTTAACTATCTAAAGCCTTGGACCCAGAAGTCTTTCACACACACTTTTCTCCCACCCATTTCCTCCCTCGCCATGCTCATGTCTCCCACCTTTG
Organism: Valencia hispanica; assembly: GCA_963556495.2. Taxonomy (NCBI): domain Eukaryota; kingdom Metazoa; phylum Chordata; class Actinopteri; order Cyprinodontiformes; family Valenciidae; genus Valencia; species Valencia hispanica. Next base: position 17,568,221 of record OY747703.1, read on the forward strand.
CCTCCGATTTTCTTTAGTCCAGTCTTCAATCGTCCACTGGTCCCACAATCTGAACCAATTCTTTCCCCGTCTGCAGCTCTTACAAACATTTTAAAACCATGGATCAAAATAACATTATTTCATCCGCATCTGATTTCCCTCATTGTTGGACCCTCTGACCCTATTTCTCACAGTTTCCTCCCTCTCAAAACGTCCGTTGCTTTACCGGGCCTGGGCCGACTACAGATGAGCGGTAAAACTGGGTGAGAAGGTTTATTTGTTTACTCCCTTAATGGCTCCACTGATATGCGCCAAGAAGGAAGGCGACAGTTGTTCTAGCAGCAAGTGAAGCCAGGCTGCCGGACTGGCTGGCTAGTTTATTTAGCTGTGCACATACATGCCTGGTTTGTGTGTATGTGTGTGTGCACATGAAACCCTGTTGGGGTGAGGAGACGGAGGAAACTGACAGCACTCATTACCGACAGACTGTTATTGTTGTGCTTTTAAGTGGAAGTGGGAGAAAGTACGACTAGCATGACTGTAGCAATTTAACTAAGCCGCTATTATAACATGGGCTTTGGTGAAAATAAGTCAAATGTCTCTTTGCTAATATTCCACGTGGCATATATAGGTACCTGGTCGGTCTCTCCCACTGAGTGGTGCGGGTGATGTGGTTCAGGTACTGTATCCTTCCAGATGCTGTTCTCCTCTCTTCCCAGCTGTTTAGTGCAGTTATTAAAACAAATTGTTACATTCACTGGCACCACACAATCTTACAACTCTGACTGCATAAATACTCCAATCCCTTAGTAAAAGTTTTATTTTTAACCAACATACAAAGATACTATGGAAGAAATAGTCTCATTAGCGTCAGACTGTTTTGTTAGACATTGAATTGATATCATTTATCCGTAGCAGTTATGTATATGATTTTTTTGTTTTTGTTTAAATTTGCCAGCAAAAACTTCACCTGCAAGAATTCACCTGGGAAAATGTGGTGACCTTCTGGCAACCTAAGCCAAAGTAATCAGCACTAGACCGAGTCGAGAGGCTTTACCAAACTCCGCTCCTTTGATCACGTGACCCACCTCTTGTCCAACCCCAATGCACAGGTGTCATGTGATCAAATGAGTGTAAGTTGATTGGCTGAAAGTCGCTTGACTCAATCTAGTGCTGATTACACCGGAAGGTCTTAAAAAAAGTCTTAATCTAATGAGACTGTATTTCTTCTATAAAATACTGACATTTAAAAGTTCTGATTATATTTAAACATTCACAAATTTTTTTTATCTTCTGTTGAATGTTGTATGATATTTACTACATGTTTAATCAAATCAGTTAAAAAAGTAAGAGTTAAAAAAAAAAATTTGTAAAGAAATAATGGGAAAACAGGATGAATAATCTCCAATACTGACCCGTCGGGTAAATCATTGTCAAACAGACGACTGCAGTCGACCACTGGTCCCCCGGATCCGATGCGATCTCTGGACTGAAGACTCACTTTTTTTTTTTTTTTTTTACACAAAATGATAGAGGGAGGGTTGATTAGGGACATTTACACACCACTTGGCTTAAATAATGATTATTAACACCATTTAATATGTATGAACTATTTTTAGTATAAAAAGCACACCACAACAGGTCACCTCTGAACAATTATCAGCTGATGAAATATTGGAAAATCTGATTCTTATTTTTCCATTTCCTGGAATCTATAAAATTCAATTTATCTTCTTCAGATATTGTTACACCCAACAATTTTTTCTTTAATTTAGCATGTTTCAAAATTTTAAATGTAACTTCAGGAAAATAAATAGTGAAAACTATTTAGGTAGAAAAGCCATCTGACCGCTTTACACTATATTACATGCTTAAAAAATTGAAAACTTCCATTTTATTTGTGGTTACCAAACATGTTCTTTCATGCACTTTGTTTTCAATTTTATAAAAACATTTTTAGAAAATCACAAAGGTTAAATTTTTGCATAAATGGGGATAAAGCTATAATTCATTTTCCTAAGTCAAATCAAAGACTTTTTTCAGCCAATTTAACAATCAATAATTGGTCAAAATACTGCACAAAGAATAAAAAACAACTTAATCAGCTAAATATGAACTACCATAAAATAATAAGCCATAAGATAAAATCTTTTAAAAATAGTCATAAGTATATGCAAATGAAATCCTGATCGGTAGATCTCTATCAGATGCTCATGAATGATCATCTTCATTCTGGCTTTGCTTTAATATACACAGACTGACCATGAAATATATACATCTATCAAAGCTATGAATTGACTTTGATTTCCTCCTTTTAAAATAGACATGGGAAGCACACCTTACCTACTATCTGTCCTCTTACAGTATCATTATCGTTGGGGCCCAGCCTGTTTAGATCCAGTCTCTGATCTGCAAACCAGACAAACACAAATTCAAGACCTCTTTCCAACAGACACAGACATACAACAAATATTGATATCAATTATGAGTGAGATTTTTAAGTAAAGAGAGACATAGTTCTTGTGTTGCATTGATTGAGTCTACTACCGTAATTTTTGGAATATAAGCCGCTACTTTTTTCACACACTTTGGACCCTGTACAACGGCCTATACAACGATGCGGCTAATTTATAGATATTTACTGGCCAACGGCTACCGGGGGGCACTGTACCAGGAAGTGCAAAAGTGATAGACATGTGGGGAAAGATTATGAGCCGAAGAAGACACTACCTGTAGTTTTCATGCACACACCCTTGTTGTGGAAAACACACAATCTATGTGCAGCTTTTAAGTTCAAGGCAATCGAGCTGGAGGAAATAGAGCTACTGCATGTAAGGTCGGCATCAATGAATCGATGGTGAGACGTTGGAGGAGGCAGTGGGAAAAACTCAGTCAGTGTAAAAAGACGACAAAAACGTTCAAAGGACAAAGACGGTGACGAAGACGACTTCAGTGGCTTTAGTGAGGAAAAGGGAGGATGAAGATAGCGACTAATTACTTTTCTGGTAGGGTAAAGAATGTTTTATTTTCTAACCAGGCATGTTACTGTTGTGTTGTGTTGATGCAGTGTTGGTTCCCTACTGCCAATTTTCAGGCAGACTTTGGGGGAAAAACAGCACGTCTTAAAGAGCATATTGCAGGTTAAATATTTTCTAAAATGCATATAAAATGTTGTCCAAAAATTACTATTTGAAATGTTTATTTTAATCTTGACCTGTGACGTGAGAGGGGGGAGTCATATGCTATCCTCAGCTCCGTAGGTAATTATCAGGTCAAGTGGCCCTGTTATCGAGAGAATCAGTGTGTTCACTAGTTTTGGATTACGATCTTATTTTTTTCTTAATCGTAAATTATTGCGTTTGGGAGGCTGCATAAACACCAGCCTGTCAGGACATAGAGTCCACAGGTCTTTTCAAAAACAGAAGAAAAAAAAACCCACCATCTTCCGTGCCTGGGTGCATTTTGTGCAGCTAAAAAGCCTGAACTTAACTTCTGCTTGGGCTATAAAAAACAGGGTCATTTTTTGGCGCTCACTTCAGGCCAGAGGATTAAAATCCCAGCAATGAGATGAAGTTTAACATGGGATACCAAAAAAAAGATCAGATGCGATTCACACCAGTCTTAAAAAAAAAAAAAAAATCATGATACTGAGCAAACAAATATGGCACAAAAATGAGAAATATTTCCAAATAAATAATAAATGCACTTTGTGATGTAAATATCCCCTTGAAACTATACAGTCAAAATCAAGAACCTGTAGCAAACCACATTACAGGTTCTGGCCATTTACTGTAATAAAAGTCATGCAAAAAAGTGAATTAGAGAAGCTTTGGAGAGGTATTAGTCGATACATGTTCAGGGCAGAATTTATGCTTTTGGTTTCATGAAATAACCCTAGTTTTCCCCTCTACTTCGGCTGCTGGTTCAGTGAGTTCCAAGCATAGCGCAGTGATACTGATACGGTTGGAAAGAGCGGAGTTAGGGTTTTAATTTGAAAGTTCACTTGTGTGGCTAAGACCTCTTTGGGCTGTCTTTGCTGTGCACTTTTCCGGATGTGCCTCTTTAAAGAGGCTTTATGCAACTTTTTCCCCAAAATACAGGTCCTTCTCAAAAAATTTGCATATTGTGATAAAGTTCATTCTTTTCCATAATGTAATGATAAAAATTAAACTTTCAAATATTTTAGATTCATTGCACACCAACTGAAATATTTCAGGTCTTTTATTGTTTTAAAACTGATGATTTTGGCATACAGCTCATGAAAACCCAAAATTCCTATCTCAAAAAATTAGCATATCATGAAAAGGTTCTCTAAACGAGATATTAAACTAATCATCTGAATCAACTAATTTACTCTAAACACCTGCAAAAGACTGCCGACCTGACTGCTGCCCAGAAGGCCATCATTGACACCCTCAAGCAAGAGGGTAAGACACAGAAAGACATTTCTGAACGAATAGGCTGTTCCCAGAGTGCTGTATCAAGGCACCTCAGTGGGAAGTCTGTGGGAAGGAAAAGTGTGGCAGAAAACGCTGCACAACGAGAAGAGGTGACCGGACCCTGAGGAAGATTGTGGAGAAGGACCGATTCCAGACCTTGGGGGACCTGCGGAAGCAGTGGACTGAGTCTGGAGTAGAAACATCCAGAGCCACCGTGCACAGGCGTGTGCAGGAAATGGGCTACAGGTGCCGCATTCCCCAGGTCAAGCCACTTTTGAACCAGAAACAGCAGCAGACCTGGGCTACAGAGAAGCAGCACTGGACTGTTGCTCAGTGGTCCAAAGTACTTTTTTCGGATGAAAGCAAATTTTGCATGTCATTCGGAAATCAAGGCGCCAGAGCCTGGAGGAAGACTGGGGAGAAGGAAATGCCAAAATGCCTGAAGTCCAGTGTCAAGTACCCACAGTTAGTGATGGTCTGGGGTGCCATGTCAGCTGCTGGTGTTGGTCCACTGTGTTTTATCAGGGACAGGGTCAATGCAGCTAGCTATCAGGAGATTTTGGAGCACTTCATGCTTCCATCTGCTGAAAAGCTTTATGGAGATGAAGATTTCATTTTCAGCACGACCTGGCACCTGCTCACAGTGCCAAAACCACTGGTAAATGGTTTACTGACCATGGCATTACTGTGCTCAATTGGCCTGCCAACTCTCCTGACCTGAACCCCATAGAGAATCTGTGGGATATTGTGAAGAGGAAGTTGAGAGACGCAAGACCCAACACTCTGGATGATCTTAAGGCCGCTATCGAAGCATCCTGGGCCTCCATAACACCTCAGCAGTGCCACAGGCTGATTGCCTCCATGCCACGCTGCATAGAAGCAGTCATTTCTGCAAAAGGATTCCCGACCAAGTATTGAGTGCATAACTGAACATAATTATTTGAAGGTTGACTTTTTTTTATATTAAAAACACTTTTCTTTTATTGGTCGGATGAAATATGCTAATTTTTTGAGATAGGAATTTTGGGTTTTCATGAGCTGTATGCCAAAATCATCAGTTTTAAAACAATAAAAGACCTGAAATATTTCAGTTGGTGTGCAATGAATCTAAAATATATGAAAGTTTAATTTTTATCATTACATTATGGAAAAGAATGAACTTTATCACAATATGCAAATTTTTTTAGAAGGACCTGTAAATGTAACAATAGCCTTTTTATTTGTCCATTTATGACTCAAACATCTCCTGATGAGCATTCTGACACCTTGTCAGCTCACAGTGGGTGCACCTATAAGCCTGTATCCAAATTTTTCTATTTTCTGTCGGGTCCGATTTTCCCACGCTGTCTGCGGATGTGAAGTCAAGCGCGTTCATGTTAAATGTTTCAGATCACTCTGCCACTACTGGTAGTCAGCACTCGCAAAGCAGTTAAATGGATTGTGCGAATACACAGAAGAGACCAAAGACAACTTTGACACCAACAGTAACTCCATATAAGACCAAGAAAGTTAAACCCCTGACAAGTGCCCAAAAAAGATCAAAGATTTAGAGCGACCGGGGCACGAGCGCGCGCTGCGAGAGCGAGCAGAAAGGAAGATCAGTTCCGGTTTTGGCCACATGGGGTCAGTCGCGAGTTTAAATGTCAGAAAATTGCATATAGCCCCTTCAAGGTCTATTTAGGTTTTTTTCATTTAGGTGCTTGGTGTTAGAAACATTTTCTACTAGAACAACAACATCCGGTTCTGTCATTTAGACGGGCCTCTCGTAGTTGCATGGATATGCAATATGCATATATTGGTTAATGTACCGCAGGTGTTTGGATCAATTTTGTTAATGGAAGTCCCCCAAGGTAATAAGGCTTTAGGGATTATTTTGATCAATTCCAGATGGCTTTTATTTATAATTTACATAACATTCATAAGGATTGGATAGATGGAAGTCTGGACAAGCCAATGAACTGAACACATTCTTCAACAAGTTCAGTTCAGGAACAAGCACAGCATCCTCCTCTCCTGTCTCCAGCCAAACAGACATCCCACCCTATTCTGACCCACAGCTTTCCTGTCACACCTCGGATGTTTGATCCTTCACCTCAGCCATGGACTCTTCTGATTCCACGAGTTTGTCTTCAACCAAGTCAGGAAATGCTGCTACCCCCCTTTGCCTCCCCCTCCTACTTGTCTGTCTCCAAATGTCAGGTGAAGAGGCACCTGGAGAAACTGAACCGGAACAAGGCTGCAGGTCCAGATGGCGTCAGCCCCAGAGTCCTGAAGGCCTGTGCAGAGCAGCTCCATACTATAGACCTGTTGCCCTGACATCCCACATCATGAAGGTCCTGGAGAGACTCCTGTTGGCCCCCCTGAATAATCAAACAGAACATATCGGGACCCACTGCAGTTTGCTTATCGCCGTGGAGTTGGAAATGCAGATGACATCATCCACCTGCTTCAACCAACCCACTGTCATCTGGACAAAGCAGTCAGCACTGTGAGGATCATGTTCTTTGATTTCTCCAGTGCATTTAAACACAATTCAGCCGGATTTGCTTCGTCAGAAACTCCTAAAGACACAGGTGGAGCCCTCAACAATCGCCTGGATCAATGACTACCTGACAAACAGACCACAGTTTGTGAGACTGAAGGATTGTATGTCAAACCAGGTGGTCAGCAGCAAAGGAGAACCACAGGGGACCGTACTCTCACCATTCCTTTTCACTCTGTACACCTCAGACTTACAAATATATACAAATATATATAAATACCTCGAGTTCACCTGGACAACAGACTGGACTGCAGACTGAACTGTGAAGCCGTCTACAAGAAGGGACAGAGCAGACTGCACTTTTTGAGGAAGCTTAGGTCCTTCAAGGTTTGCAGCAAGATGCTGCAAATCTTCTACAAGTCTATGGCTGAAGAGATTACACTCTCTACAACAATCTGTTGGGGTAGCAGCATCAGAGTCAGGGATTTAAAAAGGCTAAACAACCTGATAAAGAAGGCTGGTTATGTTTTGGGGACGACTGTGGAACATCTGGAGATGATGATCAAAAGACGGATTCTTCATAAAAGAAAATAAATTATGGACAACCCTGAGCATCCTCTTCATGAGACTATCCTGAAACAACAGTATCTTCAGTCGGAGGCTCATTAAGGTCCGCTGCAACAGAGACCGCTACAGAAAATCTTTCCTGCCCACAGCCATCATCATCTACAACAACTCCTTAAAGAATTAACTGTATGAGCTACACCACTTAATTTCCCTCTTGGATCAATAAAGTATTTTTGAATTTGAATAACATTTATCCGAGATTTTTTACAACAAAACCTGAATTCAATATCATAAAATGATCTAACCTGATTTAATATAGTCCTTATCCACTTTTAGACCCTGCATGGCAGAAAAAGCTTACCTCACTTCTAATTACCAACATTATACTCCAGTATATGGTTATATAATGATCCCTTCTGACCATAACATAGTTGTAATGTCAGAATTTCTTCTGCAAAAGATAGAGGTATAAAGAACCATGAGCCGTAATATTAAACTTGCAATCGAGTGGGTTTCCTTTTTGTCACCGAATGAGAGAGAAATAACTGAACGCAAGACAGAGCGTGAGGTGGGGTCAGTGTGGAAGGAGGTTGAACGAGTGGAGGGGGCAAAGTAAGAGTGAGGGAAAGAAAATAAAATGTTCTATGAAAGACCAAGTGATTGGATTTATTATGTCTTTGGTTCACCACAAAAATTTAATATGCTTGGAAAATGCTGTTATTATCTATATAGAAATCCCAAACATTCCTATAGTTTGTGTGTGTGTGTGTGTGTGTGTGTGTTAGAGTGTATGTTAGTGTGTTTATGTGTGCACAAACACATCTGTTCCGGATATGTGTCTAGACTAAACAGGGATAGTCTGAGCCTTAAATGGCAGGAGCTGTAATGAGATTTCTTTCTGAAATTAGAGAGGAGGAAAATAGAGAAAATGTACAGACTTTTTAACCACAAGCATTCCCCCCAAACCGATTCCTCAGGCCTCCAAAAATCTTTCTGCTGGTACATCTAAACTAAGCAACTGGTAAATGTGGGCCCCCTATGGAGACCCAAATAAGCCACTTGATTTTTGACAGTGGCTTTATTTAGCAGTATTCACGCCACCTCTGAGTGGACCAATGTGTGCACATCGGTGAGTTCGCAGGTGGACGACCGGGACGGATTACTGAAGAAGAAACATGGAGCTCAGTTAAGAACCTGGTAAACCCTGAAAACTAGACAACTAAATTCTTTTTGCCAACTGTGCAAAGGGTTTTTTTTGTGGGTTTTTTTGTGAAGTAAAAGGAGGTATTGTGTGAGTTTGCGTCGGATGGCAATGCATAACATGTGAATAATGGGTTTAGACAACCCAAGCAATTCCAGTAATGTCTTTTTATGTGTTTTTTTGTGTCGAGGCCACAGATTCATCTGTCTGCAGCTCACAGGACAAAGGGATAACGTCCCGTCATCGAGCACCACTTCCTGTGGTTGAGATAAAGTATAACTTTATGGTGGTTTGTCTGGAGCCTTAACTGTCCGCAGAGGAAAAATGTAGGGCAACAGAAATGCTGCTGAGGTTTTTTACTAGAAGGGACAGTAAAATTAATAAACTGAAAACTAAACTAGGCAAAACTTATAGAGTCTTCAATCCAACAGGGTGCTTAAGATTTAAAGGACAATAATTTGAAAAATATTCAGCCAATTATAGGCCAGGATCTTGTTATACTTAAACTGAAATAATAAAATAAATGCTGATGAAGTTGTGAAAATGAGTAAAACACGTGACATGACATTGCCTTATATATCATAAGGTTGGTTTATGATAAATCAAGAGGGAGGCTCCTAAGGAAAGATGAGATTTCATCGATTAAATGTTAACTTTTCAGCATTCATAGATATGCATGTTTGCTTCAGCATCAAATGGTACCAACAAGAATGCTGGAAGTGTTAACAAGTGTGCAGCCATGAAGACGAATAACTCCTTAATGGTTGAAACTAGCCTTTTTAGTTTACATCTGGTGTCAATACATTGTCATTTAATGTGTTCATCTTTTTTAGCGTATTAACTACCCTTGCAGAACATAGTTCCACGATAAACATCTAACCACAAACCTTTAATTAGGGGTCAGTTTTTGACTTTTCCCATCATACAAGTTGATCCTGTGTGTGCTTTCAGAGCACGCACCTTGGATTATGGAACCCAAGGGGTGTGGCCTAGAACTGGTAGCATTCACTTGACATGTGTGGGGTGGTTTCCCTCCTGCCTGCTGTGCAAATGCTTTTAGTGCTTTTCAATGAAAGCATCCGTTCATCTGCATCAGATCAGCAGAATTTGCTGGAAAAGCTGTTTTTACTTTGCTTCACATCACTGTATCATGCTCGTTCTACCAATCCAATATCACCCCTTAAAGCTCATTCCAGGCACCGGTTTGGTACTGCCTCCAGGGTTAAATCAGAGGGATATTATTGGTGGATTGACGAACCCCTCGTACTGTGTCAGGGTGTTTTAATCAGTCATGTGGCGTGAAGAACACCAACAGATCAAAGAGAAAACGTAAACTAATAGGCACTTTTGATCCTCTCCAGGCTGACTGCTCCCTCTGCCAATTCTTACTTCCATGTTGCACCTATAAATTACACATGTACTCAACTGTTTCATTACAATGTAGCACTCTGTGTAGTTCTGTATTTTGATGAATTACGGCGATCAACAATCTCAAAAGTGCTAAAATCGGACATAGGATTTTATTCAAGTGTATCTTATTTTCTCTCTCTCTTTCCACATTGAACAAATGACAGAAACTATGGCCAATTTTATTTATTTATAGACAAGTTTTATCTTATGAAACTTCTTTTATGCTGCTGGTAAAACAATAATAAAAAAAAAATTACGAAAGAAAATCTGTCATTTAGATTTATCGAATGAATTAAAAATTATTCAATAGTAGGGCTGAGCAATAAATAAATTTGATCAATTATTTACATTATCTGTCATGAAAGTTTAATTTTTGAACGATCGTTTTCCCACCAGTGGACTCCTTGGGTTTCCACAGTTCAAAGTCGACATCAGCCCGCCCAAGGCCTACCATCTTGTTTTACGGCGTGTATCTATTTGGACTTTGAATTTAGGTCAACTCCCAGAATTTAAGAAAAAAATATTTTCTGTCATTTGTAATTTCTTTTAAGACATATCGTCCTGCCCCATTTAACAGCATCATTGAAAAAGAAAAGAAGTTTAAACAAGACGCCCACGGTCAGGCAGCTCCTTTTTGTACTAACAAACAACACAATCAAACTGCCACCAAAGTGAAATAACCAGCACTCTACCTGACTGGTTATTTGATTTAATGAGATCACATTGATTATTTGTTTTGTTCTGTTTAACATGTCCTGTCAGCAAGTATAGCCCTCAGAATTGCAGTCTGAGTGGCAGGGAGAAGCCCTAGAGTTTTACTTTCACAAATGGAGCATTACAGCTTTCACTATAGTGCTCCACTTGATATGTACATGCATTAAAAACTATTAGAAATTGCTATGGGTTTGATGCACATGCCAAAGACATGGAAACGGATTAAGAAAAGGGGGGGGAAAAGAAACAAAGAGCTGGGGTGAAAAGTCAAAAGGGAAAGAGGGAGGCAAGAACAGGAGAGGAAGAAGGATAAAGAGAAAACACCCTAGAAGTCTGCTTCTACACCTGCAGAAAGAGAAAAAAAAAACAAGAACTGAAAACCCATTGTGACAAACGAGAAATACATGTTTAACAACCGAAAAGCACACAGTACTAATTAATAAAAGATGCATTAGTGGCAGCCACGGCTCAAGATGGTGTATCTGTAAATGCCTGGATCCAAACACTTGTGTGTCCATGTATGCGTGTGTGTGCGCACATTGCTTTGTTTAGTTTTGAAATCATTTGTAGTGACTGAGACGCAGATGTTGGATGCATAATGCAGAAAAGCATAGCTTGAAGAAGTTTTGACCGATTATCAAAGCTAAGAACCACAAGACAGGATTGTAAAGCCAGACACCTTTGTCTGATTCGTTGGAGACGCTTGGTCTAACCCACAGGTTTGCTCATCTGCGATGAGCTAAATGGGGGATTTAGGAACAGCTAACCACATAATTGCCGTTTCATCATGTATCTGCTCTGCAGCTCCAAGGAGCCTCCAACCATCTACCCAACAGGTCTGATAAAAGGATACAAAGAGTCCAGACACCAGTGACCTAATTTCAGTGAATGCTCAGTGACACAAATGCAGACAGAAACACAAACCGGTACTCACAGCCCGTGTCTTTGAGTCTGTTGATGGCGTTGGACAGCAGCCGGACACAGCCGAGGAAACCCGCGCCCTGCTTTTTGTGGATCTTCTTGTGGTTCCAGACGCTGATCGTAATGGAGTCCGACTTTCCAATGTAGCTGACAGCGGAGACAGAAAAGATGTCAAAGTCGAAGTTTACTGATGAGGGAGATTTGAATCCTAATATTAGCATATAAAAACAATTTGAAAAGTTTATTTTTTTATTGTATTCATATTTATCTGAAAACAAACTTAAAGAAGCAGCAGATTTCGTCAGTTCTTGGAAATTAAAACCATGCATTTGGATTTTTATGAAGCGCTGACAAAAACAAAGCCTTAAACACATCTTGCACCTCTTCCTGCTGAGTTTGAAGATACTGTACTCATTTGTGTGCAAAAAGCTTGCAAAAAAAAAGCTGAGGCCTGTCTCGTCGCGGTCGTAGAACGGAGGAAGTCCCTGCGATGCGCTCTACCACTGTCTGAGGCCTAGACACAGCTCTTGCAGTAAACACACGCTTCACACTACATGCAAACGCGCATTCACACTCTTGCCGACATGGATGTAATTACAGTCTAGCAGGATGCGAACTCTAGATTACCTTGAAAGTCAGTCTGAGGGAGAGGGGGTTTTCCACGCAACAGATACAAACATAGAAGTTTTTAGTACACAGGCAATTTTAAAAACAAGTTTTTTTATGTCATTTGAAATGATTTCTGGTTGAGGATCGATCGGGACGATGTAGCTTCTTAGGAGCAGTTTTGCCTTTTTATACGTTGTGTTCTTCATAAATATGTCAATATCCCATATATAAAAATAAAAAAAATAAAAAAAGACTTAAATCAAGCCTTTATACATTTTTATACAACACCTAAATTTAGGTTCTTCCAGCCTTAAGATAAAAAAATTAAACGGGAAAAAAATATTTTAATGTTTTTGATTAAACCTTCCATTCCTGATAAACATCTGTGCTATTTTTCGTTTTGAAGAGTCTAGTTTTAGATTTAGTCTGGACCTTGTTGTTATTTCTTATATTATTACTTTTTTTTTTCTTTTCTAGAGTGGCGCCGCTCATGGTGGCAGCATGTCGGAGCAGCTCTGTTACTTCAATTCTGAATTTTGTTCATATTATTTTTGGTCGAGGCGTTAAATATTTCACTCTGGTTCTAGATGCTGTGTAGCTTGTAAGGATTTTTTATATTTTTGATATTGAGCCGTCATGCCATCATAGTCATACAGCAACAGTCTTCAGTCAGAGGCCGTTAAATGACTGCTACTGGAGAACCTTACGGCCCACAGCACCAAGTACTTGGATGACATGAGCAACAACATTTAATTTCCCTTTGGGATAAATAAAATATTTTTTAATTTAATTGAATTACGAAAACATGAAGACAGGACTGGCTTTACCTTCTAATATGGTTCCCTAAATACATTTTGATGCAGTCCAACTGAAATATTTTTGAACTTTCGTGCAGTGTTGAGGTCTGAATAGATTCAGTCTTTTTTGTCATTTGAAAAATTAGGATTACAATGTTCCTAATCCTGTAGAAACCAAGGGGATGAGGGGGAAAAGACTGCTGGGGCACATCCAGATTAGGCTTCTAAAACAAGCTTTTTTAGATATTTTATGATAAAATCAGATAGGGCTCCACAATATTAGAAAGTTATTGGATGTTGAAACTATTGCTGAAGGTTGTGATGGCAATAACAAGATATATACAAGATCATAAGGAGAGTTGAATCTGTGACCAGTCTCAGGGTGGAGACATTTGAGACTATGGTGGAGGGGAGGACACTGAAAGAACTGCTGTCCATCATGGACAACCTGGACCACCCCCCTCCACCCCCCACCGGACAGACAGCGGAGTACCAACTCTGAACATCCTCTTCATGAGACTGTTATACAACAACAGAGTGTCTTCAAACAGAAGCTTCCTCAAAACCGCTGTAATACAGACTGCTAGAAGACAGAGCTGGGTATTGATTCAAATTTCAAGAATTGATTCGATTCCGATTCTCAAGATTTACAATTGATTATCACGATCCAATCCGTTCTAATTCGATATCGATATAGGTCAGTGCTATTGAAAATGTTTTTTTGACTTGTTACCGTAATTAGATGACTGTAATTCAATAACTCAACACTGGATGGGGTTACAGTACACCGGGGGAAACTCTATTAACCCTTTTAGACCTAAGCCTTAAAATGCTCATCTGGACTATTTTAGCTGTACAAAGGGCAAATAATGTTAAACGATTAAATCGATCTTTAGGAATTTTTATAGTAATCTATTCAGAATCAGAGAACCGTTTTCTTCAACACAGCATGACTACAGGAGTTCCTTCCTGCCCACAGCAATCAGTGTTTAAAACAAATCCTTTAAGAACACATAGTATGAGCTACAACAACACTTAATTTCCCCTGGGATCAATAAAGCATTTCGAAGTGAATTCAATTAGGCTGTCTCTTTGACTCACTTAAATACACCATATGCATGGTGCTGGCAGCCTCATGCGACGTGGATGGAGGAGGCCTTCCAGAAAGAAAATCTGTTAAAGGCTGCATAACACTTCAGACACGGGAAGAGGCCTAAACTTAGTGAGGCTGCATGCATCTTTTTTTTTTTTTTTTTTTTACGTGTCCTGTTTGGCAGTGTGGAGCTCAGAATTGGTGTCTGAGTACCAAGTAGAAGCCCAACAGATTGACTTTCACAAGCAGAGCCCTACAGCTTTTGCTATAGTACTCCACTTGATGTGTGAAAAATCTTTATTATGAATTGCTGGGGTTTTTATTTCCTGATGTTATGGACACGGAGATGGAAAATTAAGGGGAAGAAAGAAAGAAGATGAAGAAGAGAGGTAGGAAAAAAAAGTAAAGAGAGAGGGTGAGTTGAAAATACAAGAGAGGAAAGGGAAAATAGAAAACAGAGGAAAACATTGAAGTCTGCCTCCATACCCACAGGACGGCAGAGAGGGGGGAAAAAACAAAAAACGAAAAAGGAACATCAACAAAACAAAACAAACATTGTCAACTAAGAACTACACAACCACATCACACAAAAATAGATATAAAAAATACAACAACGTCACAGAAAAACTTATGGTACTGATCAATCAAGCTCTAGTAATGATAACCTCAGCCCAAGAATATATCTGTAAACACCAGAGACCCCACATCTATGTGTGTGTGTTAGCATGCTGGTGCATATAAGGTTTCTCCATAAGAGTGTTTGATAGCTGGTGTGAGCAGGCATCAATCAGTCTCCCAGAAATTGATGCAGACATGAAGATCGGAGCCAAAGGACCCCCAGGCGGACGGACGGCATCCCCAGGCCAAGCTCAGCCAGCACCTGGACACCCGGTTGTACCTGCTCCCGAGTCCTGATCCCGCGCCACGCAGAGCGGCGAGACCAGGCATCCAACAAAGGCCAGGGCCGGTCCAACCTGCCAATGAACCGACCACGCATGGTGAGCACAGAACAGGTGATCGAACGAGCAAAGATGCTGGATCCGTATCCCGCCGAGCCACCAAACAGGCACCACCCAATAATCCCAAACCTGGCACCCCTGAAAGAGGTGCCCCAACCAACCAAAGGAGGATATCGGCCCAGCGCATTGGCCGACCGACACACCGGCCCCCCCAGCCCTTTACATGAAGGATTAGGATAAGTGCAGAACAACATATCCTACCCAACATCAATGAATGTGCTGAAAAAAACCCAAGACGACATCCATGACATCCCATATGGAGCAACAAAGATCAACAACTTGTATTAACCTGTATTTAAAAAGGGCGCCTTCCTTCTGCACAACTCATTGATATTAGTCTATAG
>OY747703.1:17588795-17608795 GCA_963556495.2 Valencia hispanica
TGACCCTGTGAACTGCGCAAAAGCCAGCAAGCCTGCCTACTGTCCCGCGATTTTACTGATATTTGCTGTTATTTGTTATCCGCTGCCCTGCTCTCCAGAGTAAATACAGAATGGAGACTCTCTCTTCAAACAGTAGATTGACAGCTGCCATCTTGCAAAAACTCAGTCTGGCACTAGCTCCTCCCAGAAGTTGCATATTTCAGGCTTGACGTGCGTGAAAATGGTATATTTTCAGCACGTCAAATTCACATCGCTTGTGCTTCGAGGTGCGAATACTTGCGCGTCCAACTAGGGGCGTGCAGCGCGTTTTTGACGCTTCAATCGCGTTTGGTGTGAACGCCCCGTTAGTACAGCTCATAGAATCCTCCAAAAACACATGTAAACAAAAAAAAACACAGCGATCTGTTTTGTTGTTCTCTACACATTCTGGTGTTCAAAATCACCAAAAGATCATATTAGATAAACTGGCCTTGCAATATAAACCATTGCCCAAAATTGCCCAAAAGCTGCATTGACTAATCACATCAACTATAGAGCACCTTTCTGGTGAAATGATCTTGGGCTGATGTTGGGTTGACCAATCACAGACGTGCGCTCTATGTTGCGTCGCTTTTCTAATATTCCTATTATGGTCAAAACTGCTTTAGCTGACCCAGTATGGATAGCCAAAAAAACTTTTTTATGAGAGAATCTCTTAAAATACCCCAGTGGAATCAGGCAATTTCACGCTCTACTGACCTTGGTATTAGCCAATCAGAGACTTAATTGTAATAACCACACCCAACAGTGTGGTAGGTGGTAGTTGTAACTGAGGGAAGTGAGCCAGATCAGGATGAGAAGCTTCCAAAAAGATACCTTTTTTTTATTTTTTTTATAATCAGAGCCTAGTTGGATGTTCATTCAGGCAACTATTTTTAAACAGATTAACGACTTCAGCAGGTTACAGGAAGCCTGAACATACTACAGCAAAGCTACTTTGAAAATGGTAATTCTCTCAAACATGCTTTAATTGACAGAGATTGTGGTTTAATAATCCTAGCTGCACTAATCGCTAATATACGATGCTAAAGACAGTTGAAGCCATAATTTCCATGATATTTTTGACTTTGTTTTGAAACAATAGTGAACGGTTTAACTGCAGAGCTGTGTAACGGAGGTTGCTCTCTCTATCTCTTTCCTTCACACACCGGCTGATGCCGCCTCTACTTCTAATGATATTAATAACTGATCAATCACAAAAAAGATTTATGTATAGTTACAATGACCAAATAAATGATTTCTCAATTTATAAACATAACTGTAAGTCAGATCTATTAAACTGTAAAAAAAAAAAAAAGCTACCGTTTGTTTCAATTTTGAAGAAACTTTGAAGGAAAACTAAATATTTGTTCGTTTACATCTTATCTTTAGGTGTACAAAAAGACAAGTTAGAGTGATGTAGTCCATTTTGTGAAGCTATAAAGGAGGAATGCTATTCGTTTTCTAAGTTGGATTCTCGTTACAGACAGCAGTGTCTCATAACCTGGACTATTTTACTGTATTCATAGATTTTCAGTGTTGCCAAGAGAGAAAACTTGTTTACCTCAAAGTATTTTTTAGTCAGAACAAATCTGTGATGAATGCATCAGTAGTTTTTAAACTTTGGTAATGCTTCCATACTGATGAGCAACAAAATGAAGAGCAATGAAACAAATACAAACCATAACAGCCAAACTGTAGTATGCCATCGTACTTACAGATCATAATGTTGATTCCACTTTGGATCGAGAGTATTCCTCACAGTATCCGTTGAGTGGCACTGTCCAGAACCATCCACTACCACTTTAGCAAAAGGATCTGGCAACCCTGCCAAGGTAAAAAAAGCAGAACAAAATGGTTTTAATTGGCAAGCGACCGAACGTCGTTAGATCCCCTACCCTAAAAGAAAAGGAAACGGACATGAAACAGAGCAAGACATTCGGATATATCACAGTGTCTGATTTGTACTCGAAAGAACCAACACAAGGATAAACATTTCTCCTCTCTTAGGTTGCTTCTACACTAGCACGGCTAAGGTTATACAGTTTATATCCCACATAACCTTTTACCTGTCCACAAAGACACAAAGCATCGTTTACGACCCCCTCCTCCCCTTGGCCCGCTGGCGCGACCCCAACCTAGTAGGCATGCGCAAAAAAAAAGGCAGACCCATATGACACACTTCTCTTCTCTGTACCTTCTCTTAAGGTATTCTTGTGTGATTTTTACAACCGCCTCTACATGTACAAGAAACAGCAACAAGGGCGTGTGTGGAGGATTCACAGCCATCTTCCAATTATTTACCTCTAAGCGGTCACCGGTTGTTAATAAGTTGGCTGTGGCGCGTGTTTTCTGACGTTACTTTCTTACCGAACTCAGTTCTTAAACAAATCCACACTAATCCAAGAGCTGGAGATTTAAGAAATAGACGGCCGATTTACCCGTGTTAAAAAATATCCGGTGAGGGGAACCTTAAACGTTGGGCTAGTGTGGCCCAGACGGGGTATTGACAAAATATTTATTAATTTAAGCACTTAAACAGCATAATGTAAAGGTAAAGCAATTACCTTGTTGTTGAAAGTGTGCTATACAAATAAAATTGCCTTGCCTAATGTAGACAGAGCCTTACTAACTTGCTCAATGTGCACGATGGCAAGAAGAACTTGTATCCTTGTACAGCCAAGTTTCTAACAACTCCGGTTGTTTTAAACGTTTCAGTTCTTGATCCAATGGGGCATATTTGATTAAGGAGACAGCAATTTTCCTGGAGTCTTTCACCAACTTATAAAAGTCAACACACATCTGCCTTAGCTGAGTGGCATGATCTACATTAAAGTCTTATCCATTTTGAAGAGCAGCAAAGAGAAATGGGCCCATGTGTCACGTCGTATTTATCGCCCAGGGAAACAGCAAGTCAGAAATAAGTGAATCCTCCTCAAGTAAAACAATAAAAACTCAATTTATATTTAGTTTATAGGAAGAGGCAATTGTGGCACCAGTGGATTTATCCAAAATAAATATTTCTCGTATTGTGATTTCTTCCTCCGCCATCAAGTAATTGTTTTAAAATAAAGGTGCTTTTGCCCCAAAAGAAATGTTTGAGCCTAGAGATTATACTACTGTAATAAACGATTAATTTATTTGAAGGCTTTACACAGATCTGTAGCAGGGTTACCAAAACCTGTGGTAGACAGTATAAGGTAAAGTCTGGTTTCTAGTTCTAACAAAATCAGAAAGATAAAAGATATGAGCAGATGATTTAAACATTCAGGTTTCACAAGAGCAGTATCTCAGACGTGTTTTCTTCTCTTTATTCCTTTGGTGTGTGTGAAACATTTACACGGCAAAAACGGGGAGTGAAAATACTACAACGTCTGGAAATGAAAAACCTGTTTTCAGCTTGAAATATGATAGGACAGTCTCTTTGATGGTTCGATGATGCGCGAGTGCATGGTTAGCTTGGGGGGGTCGATGTAAGTCTGTGCACAAGTGCTTCTCGCACATTAACCTACCGAAAAAAAAGACATGGAAACACCCTGCGTATCTGATTCTATAGATAGGATTATCCTTTTTAGACGAAACGTAAATTCCTGTTCTGAGTGACTCTTAAGTGAATACAAAATTGGTTCAGCAAGGAAAATAAACTACCTTTTAAGCCATATTAACCATGGTGAATACAATAATCACTTCTACAAAACGGTATAAGGCACTAATTTTTATTTTTACTACCTCTTTAAAAATCAAGCAAGAGAATAGGATAGAAATAGTCTTTACTTACGAAAGAAGTCTTTCTTTGCCAGGTTCTTTGCACAGAGGACTAAAAAAAGAAAGAAACAGAGAAGTTATTGTCAGAAAAAAATAAATAAATACACATCAGAACAAAGGTTTTTTTTTTATGTATAAAAAAATTGCAATGTCCATATCCAATCCCAGGTTAAAGTAGAGCAGTGTTTCTCAAACTATGGGGCGAGCCCCACTAGAGGGGCGCAGAGGTATTGCAGGTGTGACATCAATGGGATTTAAATAGTTTTTCCCTTAAAAACTTGTAGACTAACTCGGCTATTTAAATAAATAAAACACTTTAAAAATCAGGTGTGGTCACCATTCTGTTGGGGCGATAAAAGCATGGGGGGCTTGTGTATACTCCTTTATTCAAAGTGAGGAATGATAAAAAAAGTTTGAGAAACATTGGAGTAGAGTAATGGAGATAGAGATAGAGAGATAAATAAATAGATATCTTTTTCTTCTTTTTACTCTTGGCCTTTTTTGTTATGCGCAGTTCATCAAGCTGTATTAAAGGCCGCGAATTATTTAGTTCACAGTCATGTTTGGACAGGAAGGCGTCATCCCCAAACTGTTCCCAGAAAGTAGGGAGCATCAAGTTGTCCAAAATATCTCGGTATGCTGAAGCATTAATAGTTCCTTTCACTGAAACTAGGGAGCCACACCCAACTCTTGGTTAAAAAAAAAGAAAGGAGAAAAAAAGCCCCATACCATAAACCCCTCTGTGCCAAAACGTACACTTCAAACAACGCAATTATGCCAGTGCTATTCTGGAAGAGCCCAAACCCAGACTTGTCCACTGAGAGGCCACACAGTAAGACAGGATCCATCTCTACAGAAAGCACATCTCCACCTGCAGTGCACTTCATGTCATACAGTTCTCTACAAGCTGATCTGAAGGCCACATAAAAATCTGAAGATCCATAGCCATGAACCTCTCCCAAGCCCACTCTGTGCATCCCTAATTTGTAGACTATGCAAAATCACAGTTATAAAATATTTGGGCCCATATTGATCTTATGACCAATAATCAATATTTACCAATATTATATACACATATTTATTTCCCTACCCTTATTACCCAGATTTTCTCGATTTTTCAAAAAATTAATCTTTATAAACAGAAAATTAAATTAATTGATCAAATCAATTTATTGTTTAGCCCTATGGGGAATGAATAAAAACTTAGCAATATTGTGTAGGGTTGGACGATAATTCATTAACAATATCTAATGATCTTCTTTCCTTCCAAGATGGCGCCGCGAATGGATGCCCTGGTACTTCAGTGCGTTATTTCTGTATTGTTTTTGTGCGTAATTTGTGTTTCTGGTCACTCCTCTGGGTATTCTTACTCCAGAGAAGAGCTCCTTAACTACAGGACTACAACGCCTGTGGATTTCCAGTAATTGTCGCTTCTGCGGCAGATTTACTACAAACTCTGATCAGAAAAGTGAGACGCCGAAGGAGAGGAAAGCGAGCTGGCGCGCTCGTGCATCTGAGGAGACGCGGACTGCTCTACCTGGGATCTTCCTATCCAACGTACGCTCACTCCGGAATAAAATGGACGAGCTGGCCCTGATGAAAAGCATGAACAGAGACTTTGCCTCATCTTGTGTCTTATGTTTTACAGAGTCGTGGCTCTGTGAGGACATCCCGGACTGCGCGCTCCAGCTGGAGGGCTTTTATCTGTTCCGCGCGGACCGGCAGGCCACTCTCTCCGGTAAGACTACAGGTGGAGGCGTCTGCTTTTACATTAATAGTGGCTGGTGTACAGATGTGACAGTGATTGCTCAGCACTGCTCTCCCTCTCTGGAATATCTTTTCATTCACTGCAAACCGTTTTATTCTCCGCGGGAGTTCGCTTCATTCATTCTGACCGCTGTTTACATCCCGCCAGACGCGGACGTGCGCGCAGCTCAGTGCACCCTCGCGGAGCAGATGCTGCACATGGAGCGGATTTATCAGGACTCTCTGATTATTGCTCTTGGAGACTTTAATAAAGCCAATCTGAGAGAGGAACTTCCCAAATACAAACAATATATTAAATGCCCGACCAGAGAGGAGAGGACACTGGATCACTGTTACAGCACAATAAGCGGGGCCTATCACACAGTGCCCCGCGCTGCACTCGGACTTTCGGATCACGTGATGATCCATCTGATCCCTGCGTACAGACAGAGGCTGAAGCTCTCCAAACCTGTCGTGAGTACTAAGAAACTGTGGAGCAACGAGGCTGTGGAGGAGCTTCGCACGTGTTTAGTATCTACAGACTGGGACACAATGAGGGCTGCTTCTAACAGCTTGGATGAGTTTACGGATACTGTCACCTCCTATATACACTTCTGCGAGGACAACATTGTGCCATCACGCACCAGTGTGAGTTATAATAACAAACCCTGGTTTACTCCTAAACTCAAACAGCTGTGGCTAGAAAAGGCATTCAGAAGCGGAGACAGGGACTGCTACAGAGAGGCCAAGTACAGGTTCAGAAAACAAGTGAACACTGCTAAACACCAGCACTCTGAGAATATTCAGCAGCAGATCTCAGAGAACGACTTGGCCTCTGTGTGGAAAATTTTTAGGATCATTACCAATTACAAGCCTAAAACTCCCCACTCCACTGATGACTTGGAGCCCGTCTACACGGAGACGCGTTTCGCTGTATACATATACATTTTCTATCGTATTAGCGTTTCGTCCACACGGATCCGGCGTTTTCGGAGACTGAAACCGCTATTTTTTGAAACCGGGTCCCAAAGTGGATAAATCTCAAAACGACGCCCTTGCGGTTTCGTGTCTACAGCGAATCCGTATATTTTCCGAAACGATGTCATCACATCACGTTTCGGCTGCGTCACACGTAACTGCAACAACAATAATGACGGACTACATGATTTTGTACATGCTGCAGAAGCTTCTAAGCCTACTAGCTTTATTACAGCAAAATCCAATGCTTTGTTATAAATGTATTCTTCTTGGTTCGTATACAGTGCGCAAGGTTATGCGCATGCTTAAAGTCTTCTTCTCCGTGTATAGTGTATCTCTGTGGCGGAATTACAGCGCCCCATACTGGTCTGGCATATATACTACACCGTTTTCAGTCGGTTTCAGTGGTTTCGTGTGGACGCAGATATTTCTTGAGACGATGCCGTGTTCACGGAATTTTTTTTTTTTGAACGAGGAAAAAAAATTATCGGATAGGGAACGTACCGGCTTCGTGTGGACGTGGCCTTGCTCTTGGCCAACACACTCAACGACTTTTACTGCCGTTTTGACCCCCCACCGACAGCCCTCACACCTCCACCAGTCCCAACAATAGAGACACTTTGGACACTCATCCCCCCACCCCCACCACAGAGCAATTAACAACATCAAAGACTTCACCTACAGCAACCCCCTCCTCACCCCTCACCTATGACAAACTCATATGAACTCCAACTAAAACCCTTCATATTCATGAAGCAGATGTGAGGAAACAGTTCAAGAGCCTAAGGGGCTGTTTACACGACAATGTTGCCGTTTTTCTTTGAATACGCGGGTGAAAACGCACTGCGTTTACACGACAGGGCGCGTGATGGAAAACGATGTAGTACATATGCCCGGCCTTTAGATGGCAGTCTGCCCCGTGTATGC
Organism: Valencia hispanica; assembly: GCA_963556495.2. Taxonomy (NCBI): domain Eukaryota; kingdom Metazoa; phylum Chordata; class Actinopteri; order Cyprinodontiformes; family Valenciidae; genus Valencia; species Valencia hispanica. Next base: position 17,596,230 of record OY747703.1, read on the forward strand.
AGTGTTCCAAGGTTTCCCCCTCACAACCCGGAAAAGAAACAATTCATGATACCTAACAATGGCAGTCTTCTTGTAGTTCTCCGCTCAAATAAAGGCATATTGATTATTTGACGCACATACTGTATGCGACCAAATAACTTCAGAAGCTGCATCAGCAGTAACCGCATACCTGGATCCGCCATTGTTGTTGTTTTTCTGTAGAAAGGCGGGGTGCGCAAGTGCAACATGTCCGTGCGCAAGTGCAACATGTCCGTGCGCAAGTGCAACATGTCCGTAGGTGGCTGGCAGTGACGTCATCATTTTCAAAAGTCTCCGGCTTGCGTTTACACGACAACGAATCCCTCAGCGTTTTCAAAACTCTCCACTCTGGAAGCCGTTTCCCAAAGGCTGCGTTTTCGCCCCTCCCCCCGTTTTCCCGTTGTCGTGTAAACGAGAGGCCGAATCGGAGAGGAAAAACCTCCGTTTTGCTGAAAAACGTTGTCGTGTAAACAGCCCCTAAATGCTAGAAAAGCTCCCGGCCCAGACGGTGTGTCTCCTGCCACTCTCAGACACTGTGCAAATGAGCTGGCCCCAGTGTTCTCTGGCATTTTCAACTCCTCACTGCAGGCATGTCATGTGCCTGCCTGCTTCAAGACCTCCACCATAGTCCCTGTCCCCAAAAAGCCAAGGATCACTGGACGTAATGACTACAGACCTGTGGCTCTGACATCTGTGGTCATGAAGTAATTTGAGCGCCTGGTTCTGTCCTATCTCAAGACCCTCACGGCCCCCATCCTGGACCCTCTGCAGTTTGCCTACAGAGCCAACAGGTCTGTAGATGATGCCATCAACATAGCTCTTCACTTCATCCTGCAGCATCTGGACTTCCCGGGAACCTACGCCAGGATCTTTGTGGACTTCAGCTCTGCCTTCAACACTATCCTCCCAGACCTTCTCCGAGGCAAGCTATCCCAGATGAACGTGCCTGATCCCATTTGCAGGTGGATCACTGACTTCCTGACGGACATAGAAGCAGCATGTGAGGCTGGGGAAGAATGTCTCAGACTCTCGGACCATCAGCACAGGCTCCCCTCAGGGATGTGTTCTTTCTCCTCTGCTCTTCTCCCTGTACACAAACTGCTGCACCTCCAACCACCAGTCTGTCAAACTAATTAAGTTTGCAGATGACACCAACGTTATTGGACTCATCTCGGGCGGGGATGAGTCTGCCTACAGGATGGAGGCTGAACGTCTGGTGTCCTGGTGCAGCCGCAACAACCTGGTGCTGAACGCCCAGAAGACAGTGGAGATTATTGTGGACTTTAGGAAGCACACAGCCCCACTCCCCCCCATCGTCCTGACTGACACCCCCATCACCACTTTAGACTCATTCCGCTTCCTGGATACCACCATCACCCAGGACCTCAAGTGGGAGCCCACCATCACCTCCGTCATAAAGAAGACCCAGCAGAGGATGTACTTCCTGAGGCAGCTGAAAAAATTCAACCTGCCAACACGGATGATGATGCAGTTCTACACTGCAATCATCGAGTCCATCCTCACCTCCTCCATCACCGTGTGGTATGCTGGCGCCACCATCAAGGACAAAATGAGACTGCAGCATGTTGTGCTCTGCTAAGAAGGTGATTGGCCGCAGACTCACATCTCTGCAGAACCTGTACACCTTTAGGACACTTGGGCGTGCAGGTCGGATCACAGCCGACCCTTGTCACCCTGGACACAAACTGTTTGACCTGCTCCCCTCAGGCAGTAGGCTCCGGTCCATTCGGACCAGAACCTCTCGCCATAAGAACAGTTTCTTCCCCTCTGCTGTTGGACTCATGAACAATAACCCTAAGACTGTTCGCACCACCCGCTCAGTTATATGACCCATATTGTGTTTTTTTTTGCACCCGTCTGATTTCCGCCTATCGTTACCTGCATTCATGTATATATCAATCTGTTTAGCATATTATATTTTTATTTTTATTTAAGTGTTTGTCTGTTTGTTCTTGTATGTTTGCACAAAGTACCGCAACAATTTCCTAATGTTGTAAACCTACCCAACATTTGGCAATAAAACCCTTTCTGATTCTGATCGATATATGTGTGCTGTGATAGAAAAAAAAGTGTCGATAAAAAATTTAATAAACAAAGTTTCCCTTCCTTTTCTATTTTAGCCTATCAGGTAGCTTTATACTAGTCATTACTTACTCCAGACCAATCACAAACGTAGATCCAAACAGCTCCTTCACTGAGCCCTCACTCCTCTCAAACCACAAAAAAAAACAAACTGCAAATGACTAACTGCAAAAGACGTCACAGCAAGGAGCGGCGGAGGAAACTGTCCCGTAAAAAGGTTTCAGTAGTTCACCACCAGGTACATGTGTGCCGTTTTGAACCGATCCTGACTGGTTTTTACACACAAACTAAACCAAAGGTCCAAACCATTAACATAATAAAGTGACAAAATGTTTAGAATATGTTAAAAAAGCATCAAGATAAGCCTTCAATTAAAAATACCTATGTAATTTAAAAAAATATGACTATTCGCTTTATCAATATGCTCATTTTCTATATGGTCCAGCCCTAATATTACTGTGTATGTAACACCTTGTCTAAAATTACAAATTATATTCTGTTTGTTTTAGTAAAGTTTAGCGCCCAACCCCTGGTGAAATCAAATCCACTATCTCTCTCTATATATAGAGATCTATCTATCTATCTATCTATCTATCTATCTATCTATCTATCTATCTATCTATCTATCTATCTATCTATCTATATATATATATATATATATATATATATATATATATATATATATATATATATATATATATATATATATATATTTCCCTGTTCTGTTTCTAACTGTGCAACACAAAGTGGATTTCACTGAACGGTTTTGTCCCCCTATAAAAGGTTGGGAAGCCAGATAAGAGTTTCTCTGTTTAAAATATTGATTAGACAAGTCCTCTTTCCTGTATGAAGCAAGGCCACGGGGGTTTGCAACACTGACAACATACAATAGCTTTCAACTAAGAGGGAACAAGTGGAGAGTAAAGCTGAGAACAAGAGCCTGTTTTATCCCATCTCCTTCAGACTACTGCAGACTTTTTATTTATGCCCTCTACTGTGTTGTAAGAAATTGGCTAATTGCAGAACACTGGTGCTTTGTTGGATGCTCGCTAAGAAATTTAAGCTTAAAGGAAGAAAAAAAATTTGGGTCAAGCACGATGATTAGAAGAATCCAATGCAAGACTTTCTCAAGAAATGCAGTTTTCAAGCAGGACCCCATCCAAGGTTGTGCTAATGCCAAAAAATGGTAAAGTGAAGGTATATCTCAGATCAAAAAACTGTTTTAATAAAGCTCTGCTCAGTGTATGACTATCCAGTTTGGGTCTGTTCAGTCTGGGTTTTTTTTATGTTCGACTACTGGTTTTAAAAAAACAAAAAGACAAGCTACTGAATCCATTTAATAAAGAGACCTGAAAAGCAACCAAAGGAACAAAACTAGTTAAATCAGAGAGAATTGTAATATGGGAAACAATATCCACAGATTATAGAAAGGCATTTTAGTGAGCAAAATGGGCATTATGTTGTGTGGACTGAAATCTTAACAGATCATTTGTGGACCGAAAATCCAGAAGCAAAGTTAACAAGCTAGGTTTTTAATGAGTCATCATCAAATCTCAATGCCGATCTCAATACTACAACATCACATAATATACGTTTTCTAGGTAAATTCAGTCGACAGCTAAAATATGTTTTTATTGAATAAAACCCTTAGCACAAAATACTGTGATCAGGTAAAAGCTCAGAATATTTTATCAGTCTGGCAAAGTTTTATTTCTAAACAAGAGTTTTTTTTTATGATCAGTTCACTGAATGCATTTAAAGCAGCAGCAACAGTAAAAACACAGCTCAAAATATATATTTTTAGGTTAAATGGTTAAAAGGAGTCATAATCTATTACTACCATGGTTACCCACGCTCAATTATAGTCTTACAGGCCATTAAAAAAAAATTTGAGTAAAAAAAAAGAAAAAGACACTTTTCTGACCTTTTTTTCTAAAGGCAATATTGTCTCGCGAGATTACGTGCGATATTTTGGCTGTACTGGATGGTCATAACAATGCAAATGAGGGGCGCGTTGATTGGTGGCAGGAAGGAGGGGGGTTGACACGGTAGGCTCCGCTTCAGCATCTCGGTCAAAAATAACAACAGGGCTTAAGTTATGACTGACCCCAACCTGGCCGCGACCTAGAGAATACAGCCTCATATGTACAAGCCAGACTCCGAACCTGAGCTGGAAAGCAAATATGGCAATCAACAACAGAGCAACTCACATGTGCACCTTGTTTCTTCATTTTCCGTACTCCAATCCGAATTTAGTAATGGCGGCGCTCGACTGAATATGAGGGGGAGAGGGGCGGGGCGGGCTTGCAGCAGCGTTGGTCTGCGATATCCTTATATGGTATTTCCTGCCGGTTTGAGGTCAAGACGGGGGAGAAATTAAGATCACGTATACGAGTGCGTGTGTACGTGGGCTGGTTGAAGAAGCCATGGGTAAACAAATGCTTCAATTTTAAATATCGGCTTCCCTTCCAGTGTAAAGTCATTATGAAACCATAATATACATGTTTTCACGTGGAAAAGTGAGAATTCCAGGTGATGATTCCTGTAACAGCTTATTGAAGTACAGTGGACCCCCACTTATGTGTGGATCAGTATTAGCAGATTTTATATGAACATGTTCATATAAAATCTACTAATACTGATCTGCCTATTCTCAATTTTTTTTTTTTTTTTGTAGCCGAAATCTAAAATATTTTTAAGAAAATGCAGTTTTGGAAGCTGGAATACCTGGGTGCAAAGCTACTTGACTCGCTATTAGCTGGCATTTTCAAAGCAGCCAATCCATGAGCGCCATTTATTTTCCCCTGATGCTGATTGGCTGAATTTCCAAGAGTGAAAATAAGGAAAACTGTAAACATGACCTTCTGCAGGACTGCTGAGACTGTGTTCACTGAGTGGATTAATACATATTATAAAGGTATACAGGAGGGTGAACAATTAAAATAGGCTGTTATATGCATTTTTAGAGGATGCATAAAGTATTCGCTTATTTTAACTATTCAGCTCTGGTCCCCAACTACCGCGAATACCAGGGGATGGGGCTGCAAAATATATTGTTATATTATATCTATATTTATATCGCAAAGGACTGACTGATTGTAATAGGTGTTTGCTAATATATCCTAAATATTATGAACTTACATTTCTTAGGCTAATGTAATATTTAGCCAGGTGGGAAGAGTCTCACGGCGGCAGATGTTCACAACGGATACTACTGGCATTGCCCAACACGCTAAAGGTCGCAGAGTGATGGAAGAACAGAGGCGAAAGAGGGGAAAGAAGAAAATAAGCAATCATCAATGCAATACTTTACGAATATCATGCAGCCTTAAAACAATAACTATCAAATATAAACAAAAACAACATACTTTTTGTGAATGGTTGAGATCAGAGCAAGTAAACTGTCAATAAGATGGCGGGGGTGCAGCATAATCTAACATGTTATTCAAGTAATTTGTTGAAAATTCCTGTATTTTTTCATATTCCTATACATACATACATGCACACATACACATATGCACACATACACATATATACACATATACATACATACACATATACATACATACATATATACATATACACATATCTATACATACATATACATACATGCATACACACATACATACATACATGCATACACACATACATACATATGCATACACACATACATACATATATACACACACATACATACATATATACACACACATACATACATATATACACACACATACATACATATATACACACACACATACATATATACACACATACATACATACATACACACATACACACACACACACACACACACACACACACACACACACACACACACACACACACACATACATATCTTGCTGTAAAATTTGGTTATTGAACAATGTGTCCTTTGTTGAGCAATTATGACTTCGAAATCACCGTATAGGCTAATAACGGAAATTAATTTGGGTTGACAGAAACCCCACCCAAAAAAACAGATCATGCATGCTCTCAATTCCACCAATGGGTACCACCACTGACTTTTGACCTAGGAAAAACCCTGTAGTAGTAACATTTGTTACTGTGGTACCAGCTCTCTTTGGGTCATTGATCAATTCCCCCCAGTGTAGTTCTGGGCTGCGTCCTCACAGTTCTCAAGCTCAAGAATATGTACTCCACAAAGTGAGATCTTGCATGGAGCTTCAGGTCGAGGGAGAATGTCAGTGTTCTGGTATTATTTCATTTTCTATTAATTGCTCCAACAGTTGATCTCTTCTGACCAAGCTGCATGCTTATTGTAGATCGGCTCATTCCAGTCTTGTGCAGGTTTACAATCTTGCCCCTGGTGTCCTTGGACAGTTCTTTGGTCTTGGCCATGGTGGAGGTTGGAGTCTGACTGTTTGAACGTGTGGACAGGTGCAGGACCACTAGGCCTACTCTACATACTGAGCCACAGAAAACTTGTGCCGTACAGTCATTTATTCACTTTGGCATAAAAACTGTGGGAATATTTCTATGCAATTAGGATTTATTAGTTATATTCTTAGTAAGTGCATCTAGGATAATAGGTAAAGTTAGAAACCAACAACGCCTTCTTTATGTAATGCCCAACATAATTATTAAATACCAAAAAATGCCTGAAGGACTCCGTTTCATCATTGTTCAAGAAGAAGTTATTTTTTCCCCACAATAAAACGATGTATTAAGTGTCATAATAACACAGTATCATCATAGCATCACAATACAATTAGGCAACCTAGCATGCTCAGCACCTCTGTCCATCGTTCAGTCATCTTAATTTGTCTTTCAGTCAGCTTGCCAGCTGCTATTAAACCTCAGATAGACCACAAAAACATCATCTCTCACCATTTACATATGAACTCACATACCAACGCATTAAGCGAAAGCAAAGTTTGCTCTTTAATGAGAACCGTTTGTCAAACATTATCCATGCTGCGGATGTTCCTTGCTTGATTCCAGCAACACCTACAGGTGGAGAGACTGCCAACAAAGCTCAGTGTCGAGGAAAATTTGGATGCCAAACCAACTGGTTTCACCACTTGAAGAAGAAGGGAAGAAAATAAATACAGCACAATGAGGCAGTAATGATATCTGTGCATTTTGGGCCAATGGGGCCTGGCCCCACCGGATGTCGCTGTGGAGCTCTATGCACGCTCAAATGAATCAGTAGAACAGCATTGTCCTTTATGAAGTAATATTACATTAAGACAGATTCTGTTACCAAGCAGATTCTGAAATCATAGAGCACATGCCCAACGTGTGCTAAGTGGACGGCCGTGGGGAACAAATGCCACCGCCCCATGCTGAGATCCCACTATCAAACCACGGGCCTCCGTTTTGCCAAATGCGAAAGTTGGTCATGCATAACTCGGATTAAATTATTGGAATAGCACACATCACATTTACGTTCTGTCGGATTAAATCAATAATCTTTCAGGTATTGAAAAGTTTGCCTGCCCCACCCATTAGATCATGAAATAATTCTGCTTAAAACTACTTTTTTGTTTTTTTGAAAGCTAGGCTCAATTTCACAAGCCTGATTAATACCTGACCGGCAGATATAATAAATAGTCATTTTAAATAGAACCACATCACCTAAAACAATTAAACAGAAGGAGGGCAAAGTTATTGACCTATATCAGTCTGGAAAGGGTTATAAAGCCATTTCTGAGACTTTGAGCAAACGTGCAGCAGTTGTGAACCTTCCCAGTTCAGGCCGGTCAACAAAAATGACTCCAGGAGGCACATCAACAGTTCAACCAGGAGGTCCCAAAGCGATCCAGAACAGCACCAAAAGCACTGCAGGCCTCACTTGCCGCAGTTAAGGTCAGAGTTCAGGATTTAACATTAAGAGAGAGAGAGACTGAGGCAATTGGTCTCTATGGTAGAGATCCGAGGCAAAAACCACTGCCTCAAAAAAAGAAATCATCATAATTAATCATAATTCTTTTAGGTGGAATAAAACTATTTCAGTGATGTGGAGCATCATCCAAAACAAAAAGTCTCACGTAAAAAACAAAATCTCTTAGAAGAAATCGTATTATTTTGTGCATTAATGCCGTGGAATCCATTTTTATTCATTACAAAGCTGGGACACCGAGTGCTTCTGATAACAAAGAGGACCAGTTATAACCGTTGGGCCTTTCAGTGTCTCCATCTGTCTGAACAAAGATCTAGCATAAGGTTGGGATTTGTTCTGGTCAAAGGGTGAAAGGTCGTAAACAGATCCGAGCCGAGGGACTTGATGGGGGATTCACACTTTTTTCCTCAACAGAGACTCCCCGGGTTTAACATCTGCATTTATCGCCTCATTCATGAACGGTTGTGAGGAGTGGGATGATTCAAATTCTACAGGGCCAACCAGAAAGATGAAGAAGATGGTAGGAAATACAATCTGTGGCAAAAAGTTAAGGAAAAGAAGATACAAATATGGAAGAAATCAGCTATGTTGATATAAAGAAAACTGCTTTATCAAAATCAGGTGAACGAACAACATCTTAGGGGTCCAGAGCTAATGTTTAGAGATTACGCATAACTCTTTACAGTTGGATAAAAGCAAAATACAGAGTTAAGTAATTGATTCCCATTTTAAATACTAAAACTTTTTTGGTACAGTTAAAATGTGACACTGCATCAAAAATGCAAAAATTTTATGTGTTTGAAAAACATTTTAATCAAACACAAATATGTGGGGAGCTGTTTTTGTTGCAGTATCCGTTACATTGTTAAACACTGAAAGAAGTTTTTGAGCTTCACAAACCCTTAATAGATCATGCATTTCTATGTGCACTGGGGGAAAAAAACACAGATCGGATGTGGACCTTAATCTTTCACCCCGATCTCGGAAATTCAGGCGTTACAAATATTGTATTATATTGTAATATAATATTGTGAAAAACTTCAATATTTTTTGCCACTTATTTCAGAAAGACAAACAGAGAGTGGCATATTTCAAGCTGCTATTTCCGGTATTTTTTGATGATTGTCGCTTACAGACAATGAAAACAACAAAATTCAGTGAAAATATTTGAATATTCTATCCAACAGAAATGTCACACTTCTGAAAAGTACATTTGTTTCTATGCACTCAGTCTTTGGTTGGGGTTCCTTTTGCATGAATTACTGAATCAATGCAGCATGGCATGAATCAGCTGTGTCTCTCATCTACCTCTTGACAAGACTCCATAGGTTCTCTATGGGGTTCAGGTCAGGCCAGTTCAAGCACAGTAACACCATGGTCCACGAACCAGTTTTTTTAGAACCAGGGTTGACACGGGGAATGCGACAGTGGTAGGATTAGTCTGTGCCCAGTTCTTCTCCAGCCTCAGTCCACTCCTTGTGACGCTTCTTCTGATTTTTGTTTTTTTAAATAGATGCTTGAGGATCTCTCGCCCTCCCTCCAACACACCTTTTCCTTCCACTCAACTTTCTAAGTTAAAGCTATGTCAAAATATTCACATTTTCTGAAACACTGAATATTGAGTTTTCATTATCTGTAGGCCATAATCAAATCGCAATAAAGACTTTAAATATTTCACTCTGTGTGCAATGAGTTGAAGATTTTCATTTTCTGAAACGAGTGAAAAACTGTTTTCTAAATTATTCAAGAACTTTCATATTTTTTTAGCTGTACTTTTAGATGTTTTTTCAAATCAGTGAGCACATCATAATTTAGCGGTAGCAGACTGCTAACACAGGATTTGACCTGAACAAAGGCTATTAAAAAAAAGATTTCCCCCCCCCCCAATTTCGGAGAAAAAAAATAAAAATAACTGCATTCCACCAGATTTCTGAAAGTCATTCAGATTATAAAGAGGTGACCCACAACTTCCTCAGTCTCTCGTTGCATCAGTCAGCTCTAACTGACTCCCTCAGACCACAGAACTTCTCCTTGTGTGCGTGAATATTAATGTTTCCATAGCAACTGTTCATTACAACAAATTACTGATGCAGCAAGAAGCAGCTTCTTTTATTCTTTTTTTAATTGAGCAAAAAATAAAAAAATAAATAAAAGAGAAGTCTGATTTAGATTATATATTTCCTCTGTAAAGCAATTACTCAATTTCTCAGTCTGGGTCTCTCTCTCCAGTCAAGTGAATGTCCAGGATGCCAATTATGTCATTCGGCTGAGAGGCCAAACTCCACAGCTGACGCCCCCCCCCTCCTCTCTGCTCCCTGAGGAGAAATAATCTAAGGAGAGGAATCTGGAATGAGCACCATCTCTACGCTGGGGGTGTGGGGGGGGGGACCAAATATTTCTCTGGAGAGAACAATTTACAATGGGAGGATGAGGAATGAGGATGGGAGAGTTGCAGAAGTGAAATATTACGTTTGCAAACAAATGTTGGCCGTTGTGTGTAATCTGCTTGACTGGAATTGCACAATTAAGGCCAAGAGATACTCATAAAAACCCCATCTATACTTATTCTGGACAGGAATACAAAAAACAAACTCATGTTTTTCTTTAACACCCTGTTTAGAGAGAAGTCATCTTAAATTTGGGCTCAAACTAATGGATGTCAAGAACCGCAATCATCTGAAAAGCAGGCATTCATCTAAAACATGCAGGTCAGCTAAATTTGAGGACCACGGTTGGAAGAAAAAAAACCCACTGCCCTAGACCATCTTTATAGTCTCAATAATGTCAAGGTGTCCAATTCAGACCATGAATGAAAAGACCTTGTACTGGATTTTAATGTGATGGACGAACAAAATCGGAGGAAAAAGGATGTATGCTTTTCCATCTGCAACGAGGCCCATTTTCCTTTCCTTATACCTATAAAGAAATCCAGAGCAGCCAATTGTCTTCGAAAGTCAACTGCTTACCAAACGGAGTCCAGCTGTGTGTAATTTAGCCTCATTATAAATACATCTGTGTTTTAGACGGCCTCAGGCGTCTCTTTAGAGAACATTAGTAAAATAAATAGAACCATAAAGGCTAAATAACACACCGGGACAGAGAGGCATGAGCCGAGGGCCGGCACACCAGGCTAATTTTGAGTAAAAATACAATGGGTATTTCTCTATAGTTTTTCTTAATTTATTTAAAAAAACTAATAACTTAAAACAGTTGGTAGTAGAGATAGACCGATTTATCGCCCGGCTGACATATCGGGCCAATGTTTACAACTTCTTGATACGTCTGCATCGGGCAATAAACCTCTTTAGAAGAGCCTATGGGTGTATTCAGACCTGCACTGTTTGGTCCACTTTAAACGGACCAGGGTTTGTTTCGAACCCTGGTTTGAACCTTTTATGCAGGTGTGAATAAACACAAACGAATCCTGGTGCGGATTAGAGAACCGGACCGAGACCCACTTTTTTAGATGGTCTCGGTCCGCTTCCAAACGGACTCTGCTGCGGTTCGCTTCAGGTGTGAATACAAGCCATTGTTGATCCGAACCAACTCCAGGATACATGTGCCTTTTTGGACTAAACAAGCCACCATAGCAAGGTAAGTTCATACCTGTTCCTTCGTCTTCTGTTTTTCCTTTGGGTTACTGCACGCATTCCCCGACGCCTTTCCAAAATACGAAACAGAGCTTCGCGAAACCTGCGTTGAATGAGCTGCTCCTGACACTCAATGTGATTTTGCAGCTCCAATAACAGCAGAAATATGCAGACCAGCGTAGGGCTTCCATGTTTTCCTCCATTTCCGGGTCTGCGCTCTGTGTGCCGCCGCAGTCATTGCTATCCAATGGGCGCACCGATCGTCACACGCGTGGATGTGTTTACAAAATATAGTTCACTTGTAAAAAATTTGTGTGAATGCGAACCGCACCAAACGAAAAAAATTAAGTCCGCTTTTGGTCCGGACCAAAGAAGCGGACCAAAGGACTTTTCTGGTCTGAATACACCCTATGTCTTTCCAGCATTTCTTTTTATTTACCGTTTCGGATATTTATTTCTTGGTCAGATTATTAATTTGTTTGATTAACTTTGGTTAAAGCTGCTATACCGAATCCGCAGAACAAGCTAGCTGTGACAAACTCATTCACAAAACTCTCACCCCTCCTGTCGGCTATCATCCGTAGGCCACGCCCCCCTGATTTGGGAACGCGCATTGCCACAGTAAACGAGTGCGCGCAAAACACCCATTGCAGTTTTTGTGAAGTAATATGGTGGGATCACCTGTAAGTGAAAAATTAACATAAACATAACCTAAAATAAATCATTTTATGTTTTAAGCTAGCTTGCATTGCAGATTTGCCATAGCAGCTTTAAATGTTCGATATTAATTCTATGCAGTGCACAAAGTCAAGATTCAGCGTTAAATTAAGAGTTCAAAAACTGATGAGGTTTGGAAAGGTTGTGCAGCCAGTGTTATTAGTGTATATCGACCATTAAAAAAAAGATGAAAAATTTTTTTTTATAAATCGGCAGCCCAAATTGGATATCGGTATTAGAAAAACCCTTATTGGTCGAACTCTGGTTGGTAG